>JAUTWP010163509.1:0-10977 GCA_033042655.1 Cyathermia naticoides
TACTTTCACGCGTTAACTGACTTTACTCACTGTTTTCAATACAAATGCATTGAAATTATTGAAAGTTTACGTTTTTTTCTGTCGATAGAAGGTTAAATACATAATTTATTCCTGAAACGGAAATGAAACGGAATTCACAAAAACATGAAACGGAAAACACCTTTTTTTGAAACGGAAAACCACTGGGTCTATATATTCCACTCTGAAAGTCAAGAAAATTTGTAACATCCTATTCATACACATGGAAACTTAAAGTTGTGAATTGTTTGTCTAAAGACTAAAGGTTCAATACCAAACTCAGACACTGTCCAAACTTACCAAAGGCAAAGTTTCAGCCGCAAAGGGACTTACTATTCACTTAGGGAGAGCTTCGTAAATTGGTAGGTTTTACCTAAGTTCATATTAATTGTTCTGTGCATATTCCAGAAACAAGATATTTTGTAAAAAGTAAACTGATATTAAACCTGCATCGAAACCCAGCTGTTCCATATTGTATCGTCGTGTCTTCTTTCCGTGGATGCTTCTTAACTGCAGAGTCCTTAGCTTTTTGAAGTAAACGATCCATTGCAATTCTCAACAAATTCTTTATTGATTGATACGCAGTTTATAATACGTGTACAAATCAATAGTAATGGCTATACTTTAACCAATCTATTCTTCTTCTTTATGGTTGCACCGCAGCAAATAATATTATTATTTCCGGGTCGAAGTTCGATGTGAACAAAATCATGCGGAGTAAACGCTAATTTATTTATGATTGGTAATAATCTAGGCTAAACTCGATTGATCCAATTGCTGGGTTCCAAAGTAGTGTCGTATTACTAAAATTTGGTGTTTTTGTCTGCTGTGGCAGTGTGGGAGGGAGAAGCTCAGAAGGGGAGCGGAGTGGGAAAGGGGAGAGTGGGATGGTCCGATGGATCATGGAGATGTGGAGGGGAATGGGAGGAAAAAGTCTATTAAAATTAATACTAATTCAAGCGAAATCCTCATTAATATCTTACCAATGAAGTATAGGACTATAGCACTAGCAGTCTCTACGTACTAACTGTAGGCCTAGTCTTTTAAATTAATTTGCTCAAGTCAGACGTATTTGGTCCAACTATGACACCCAATTTAAAGTATAAAAATGAGTCAAAATTAACTGGAAATAACGGGATGAATGTAAATTACTCAGTAAACGAAAATGAATATTGATGTCCGTAATTATTTCAGAAAAAGTTCGATTGTTATCATGCGCTATTAATAACAGTATAAAATATATATGCATATGTTAAAAAGGTGTACCAGATTAATAGGTGTACTAAAAATTTTATATATCCGTTGAGAAAGTTTTAATGGTTAAGATCATACTTTATGGGATCATTTCTATAGTATGCATCGCCAAGACGTCAAGTAACATTGACGAACAATTGAAACCACGAGGACGAGACACAGCCTCCCCTTCTGAGCGCGAAGCGGGCAGGGAGCGTCGCCATCTCGGTGAATTGCTTCTGGTCATTGATGACCGTTCCTCTTCTCCTTCGTGGGGAGTTGGAGGAAGGGGAGGCATTCTGAGTGGTCTTCACCTTTTTTTAAACCATAAAAATAGTATTGATATGATAAATGAACTGACAAATGTTATTACAAATTTAATATTTTTAGTCATAATTATGTGAAAATTACACTGTTTGTTCTGTTAAAAACCTGTTACAATGGTAAGTTATCTGGTAAATTACAGTGAGATAACTAGGGATTTCAGAAGTTAATCTTACCAAACAACCCGTCATGCCCGTGTCCAGCCCCCCTAAATTTGGCTATTTTATACTGGAAATATTTTTTGGACCGTTTGTGGCTTATTAGGCTAGTCCTCAGGCCACTTCCCCCTAAATAGAATTTCTGGATCCGCCACTACGTATGACATGACGAAAGCTGTAATGATTTCAAGTCACGTGGGATATCATCAATTCAAGTGAAAATTGTTTAACGTCAACATTCAGAGCCAGGCTATTATAGCAGACGCCTATTATGATTTTAGTCATCCACCGCGTCTGGGACAGGAACAAAGTTGGGGAGGGAGCAGAGTGGGAGCACGGTAACACTAACGAAAACAAGTGAGTTTCCGCTAGCCCAGTCTTGCGACTGGAGTGTCTTTCTCATAAGCAGAAAGGGGCCTTTTATATGCACTTTCGCACAGACAGTATAGCACATGCCACGGCCTTTGGGTTCCCTCTCCACTTGTCGTAAGTAACTGTTCGAAGGCTGTCGCAAATCCAATTGACTTGTGGACATTGTAACCAAAACCCTGTGTTCATAGACGGTCCAATAACAATGTGGATGGTTTGTCACATGAAATGATTATGTTATTGAAGCCATCTTGCACTCGCATTCCTGGCTCGGAGTTCAGCTGACACACCCATTCAGTCTAACCTGACGCCGATAGCTTTACACTGGACTGCCAGCCTTTCATTCAAAAGCTCTCCTTTGAACGAAAATAAATTGGGAACGTTTATGACATTTGACATGGGTCGACAAAATACAGAGGCTGTCCCCATTCCAAAACATTGTTATTGTAAAGGTACTTATGGAGGTCATTATTTAATTATAGCCAAGTTGGAAGGAAGTAACTTCATAGTTGTTGTTAGTAGTAGTAGCAGCAGCAACAGTAGCAGCAGCAGCAGTAGTAGTAGTAGTAGTAGTAGTAATTGGAAAGAAGTAACTTCATATTTGTTGTTATTAGAAGTAGTAGTAGTTGTAGTAGTAGTAGTAGTAGTAGTAGTAGTAGTAGTAGTAGTAGTAGTAGAAGTAGTAGTAGAAGTAGTAGTAGAAGTAGCTGTAGTAGTAGTTGTTGTTGTAATAGTATTAACACATTATTGTGTACATGTAAGTGTTCTTTGTGTTTTAAATAGTGATAGCTATGAGTCATAGTTTGACGCTGTCCAGTAACAAAAATAAAGATATTTCAGACTACAGGACAAAATAATTTTGTGGCATGACCAAAACATAGTCATAAAAACACGATCCACTATTTCACGAAGGATGTTGAACGCAAGACTGATTACCAAAAAAGGACATACCTCGATTTATGGTAAACATTTATTTTTATAATAATGCATGTACAAAGGAAAGAAATTGTGATGTAGGGCCATGTCTGGTTTGCAGGCTCGTGTGCCACACGTGTAGCTAGCTATACGTCAGTTGCTGGTATGTCGTATCATGTTAATGGATCATTAATAAACTGGATTTTCCTTGGTTGGAAGCTCGGTTGTTTCCGGAATTTCCGGGTCTAACCATTAACCGCAAAGGCAATTTTGTGCATTTCAGTACCGACCGTGCTCCATCCATGCATTTCTACAACAACAATAGACAGGTAGGAAGTGCTGGTGATTTCACGTTTGACAGCGTAACAAGGGGGAGGCACGGTGCACTGGGTTTGATAAAGTACAAATTGTCGTATGTAACATTCATGTGGTTAGTTGCCATGACAATATAGGGTCATTATACAAACCTATTAAACCACAGAAAAAAATATTAATACATGTAGTGTGATAAATTCCCTTGACAATATTTGCAACGAAACAATAATAAAATAAAAAATAAAAACCATTTATAAATCGATAACAATTCACCGCATTGTTAAAAGTTTTAGATGTTAAATGTGGTATTTGAAGTTAAATACAGACTCTAAAGAAAATACTGATGAGATCCCCTCAAGACGAAATCCAAACTCGCTCTATACTTTCGGCAGAATTTTGACATCTCAAAATTGTTAGTTTCAGATAAAAAGTCACTTAGAAGAATAGGAGGGAACTGTCTCGTCATAAAAGCATTTCGAGCAAGTCTCGTCAGTATGCCTATTATATTTCTTGGAGTGTTACCTCCAACGTTTTTTTTATCCTGTCTTGAACAACGAAGGTGTCTTATGTCATAACTGGGGCCCAAACCAGGGGTCTGCTATAAAAACCTGTTTTGGATAAAAACGTTAACATGTTTTACTTGACTTTACAGACTGGCTTTGAACGTGGACATGACCTGACTTGACCTGACGATTTTGTACATAATAACACTTTTGTCATTGGAATTTGAGATACATGATCTACGGAATAACAACATTGATGCCAAACCATTCTTTTAGTTAAGCAGCGCCAAGCTTTTGACCAACAAAACAACATCCAGATGCCGTGCCCAGAAGGAGCGTGCTTGAAAACCTCTGGTAACGCAAGCACGTAAACAATCTTGAAAGTTAAAGATTTTCTTCCTATTGTGCGCATATTCTCAGACGAAAGTCAAATTACGTAGTTTTGAAATTAAAGATTGACGATAATTTGAGCGTTACATATGAATGTCAGAGCGTGGCTGGTATAGGGTTGTTAGTACAGATGGTCGACTACCTAGGGACAGGTACAAGGTGAAGAACAAAGCGATGCTTGACATTTCCCACGCTTTACTATCTGTGCTCTGTTCTGACCCAGATTATGATGAGAGAATACTTACACACGTGAAGCTGGGCGTTTAGCGAAACAGTACCATCACTTTTATGTAACGTCACGAGTAGGCGCCAAATGCAGGCCCTGACTGGGATTTTAGAACTGGAGGAGACATTTAAAACGGGATAACAATTGAAAGGAGGGGACTTTTTTAGAATTGGATGGAATATAACTAAAACGGACGTATAGGTGTCAGATTTAGAATTGGTTGGGATAAACTTTAAACTAGAGAAGGCAAACTTAGTAGGCTATTGTATGGAATAATTTTAGAACTCGGGGGACAATCTTAACATTGGATGGGATAGATTTAAATCGGGTGTATTGGGACAGAATTTTAATTGGTTGAGATACATTTTAAACTGGATGAGGTACATTTATGTATGGATGGATCAATTTTAGAACCAAAGGAACAATCTTAGCATTGAATGGGATACATTTAAAACGAGATATTATTAGATACAACTTTAGAAAAGGATTTGACCGATTTACATTGATTGCACACATTTAGAAAAGGAGAGAACATACTTAATGCTGTTCAATAGTAATGTCACCGTGACATTTTAGAAATGGTTTTCATTCGGCTAAATTAATTCAGGACTGATGACTATGGAACCTCTTGAAACTAATCATGAGCTGTTCATCACTAAATGGCATGTTATTATAGTTATTTAATTACTTAGCACAGAGATGGCCATGCGATGGGTAATGTCATTGTTTATATTAAGGTGCCACGCAGCTGAGCTTAATGTTATTAAACATTAGAAATTGGAAGAAATACTCAGTTACTTGACCATTTCGAAATCTGGACAACACATAGAAATGCAATTGGACAAACTGACCTAGCGGTGAAATAAAACTCTTAATACAGTTATTAAGCTATCTAATTGCATGGTCGAACAGTCATAATTGAAACCAGCTCTGACCAATGTGACCCTGTGACCTCACTGGAAATGAAATTCAACTCCCAGGAAATGAGCGAAACAAGACGCCGAAACTTATTAAATATCTGAGTCCGGATTGGCTGAACAATGGCGTATCATTAAACAGTATTGATTTTACATCATTCACAATGCATCAATTTTAACTAATAAACTTTTGGAAATTTAATCACATGGTCTTTGTAATTAGGAAATCCTTATTTACGAAAGGTCAAAGGTTATTAGTTCATCTTAACAAAATGTATTTTACGTTTTAAATATTTCAATGACAAATTAACGCGATTTTGAAAGTATTAAGAATCGTCAGGTGGTTTAACAAATATGAGGTTCACTCATTAAGTCTGGTATCAAAGGTCATATAAACTACGGTTGTTCGGATCTCACTTTATGCAATACACGTAACGTCTGAACTCTGAAAACTGTTGTTTAAGATTTTATGCATATGCCCAACATAAATTATTATCTTTCATTTTAAGTTTTATACACATGGGTATTGGTGATGTTCAAAAACAAACTCACTTTTTTTTCAACACACCTATTTTAATAGAAAAAAGTCATCTATATTTTCACAGCAGGTCGTAACTGCAATATCTACATTGTACACTTCTTAGCTATTTATGTTCTCTGGTTCCGCCCCTAGCTGTACTTATATAATTACTCTATGACGCAGGTAACATAAATATAGCCAGCAGCAGAGATCAAAGAACAATAAATCCCCTAATTATATGTCTAACTAATTGGACTTTTAATTTACAGTATATTATATTAATGGGACCTTGTAAGTATAAAGAAAGCTCAACGCCCAATTGACCTTTTGCATTACAACTTTGAGTATTACACATCTGTTTAAGAATAATGATAAAGCATTACATCTATATAGTCAAACCTGCTAAAGCAGCCATCTGTAATAAGCAGCCACCTGTCTTCAAAGGTAACCTTTATTTTCTCCAAAATCAGTTAATTTAGTACAGTATAACCTGTATTAAGCGACCACCTGTCTTAAGGGGCCACATTTTGTTACTCCTTTAGGTGGCTGCTTAAGACAGGTTTGACTGTATTTACAACATTGATAAAGCATTACATCTATATTTACAACAATAATAAAGTATTACATCTATATTTAACAATAGCGATGGTCGCTTTGCTCCCTTGTTACAAATTACTGACACCTTACGTCGTTATGAACCGGATGTGAATTGTTCCTAACGTCGTGTTACCTATTATCGTGTGCTTCTGCTGGAGCGTTTGACGGAAAGTTAGCGTTACCGTGATGTCTGACGGCTTGGCGTCGCTTTTATGTTGCAGCATTTGATTAGAACGCCAGCCGGTTAGTTAGCGTGGCTTGATAAGCTGTGCTTAAACAAAAGACCGCGAAAAACACACGTGAAGGTTGCCTCATTAATGTACCTCCATGCACACGTCATCACAAGCCACATGGTGCCCTTTGATCTTTCGGCGCTTGTGGGAACCGAATTGCTGTTAATACCCGTTACAATTAGGCTAATGTAAACTAAAATATATCTATTCAGTTGATCTGAGTGTACGTCCATACCCGTTACAGTCAGGCTAATGTAAACTAAAATATATCTATTCAGTTGACCTGCTTGTACGCCAAAAGTATTCTCTCCCTTCGCCTAAATTTTTATTATTATCCACAGCATTCGAGCCAACTGGGAATGAGTTTAAATTATAGTATGATGTAATCTAAACGTCATAACTGCTAAGGTGATAAAAACCGTTTGCACAAGGCACTGTTCAAAGGGGTAATGTTTGCGAAAGTTTATTATGCTTTTATGTTCGGTTTTCTAAGAAAAAATACATTGTTCAGGGATTCCATAGGTCTTCTTACAAAATCCTATATCTGCTTCTGCTATGGTAGGGAACTTTTCTTTTTGTATTATAGTCAAAACAAACCATTTGAAGTCCACATTCAGAGCAAGCTTGTATATCAGATGCCCATCTTGGCCCCCAACCAAGACCTCGGCCATTCCTGTGGCTCAAAACAGGAGATTTTGCATTATACAAAGGACATAGCAGGTAACCTAGGCGTATTCCCCACATCAAGAAAAACGTGTGTCGAGTATTTGGAATTCTTGATGAGCGCATTCTTCATGAACATAGCTCTAACGCAATCTTGCTGCTCATCTCACATGATGAAGTACAGAAATAGCATGTTGCGTAACAGTCATAGTTTTAGACGTCTTTCTATTCACACCATTTGTGATCGGCTTGACAAGGTTATCATGTTATTAATTAAATGGTAGACTCGTGGTGCGTAAACGATGAAACAAATGAAGATACAGCCAAACCTGCTAAAACGGCCACCTGTAATAAGCAGCCACCTGTATTCAAATGTCACCTTTATTTTCTCCCAAATCAGCTATTTTTGGTACAATATAACCTGTATTAAGCAGCCACCTGTCTTAAGAGGCCATTTTTGTTATTTCCTTGGGTGGCTGCTTAAGACAGGTTTGACTGTAATAAGATTAACAGTTGTATTTATAGTAATAGGTGACAGTGCTTATTTCTAAAAATACTTTTACATGTGATGTATTAATTCATTAACGTTTATTTAGTTAACAGTTGTAGGGGGGAAGTATACTCCAGACCCTTGCTTTACTTAGAATATCCAATGTACACGGGGTTCTAATCGTCCTCCGTCCTGGTGTGTGTAGTAGCTCAAAATACATTTTACATAAAATAACAAAGGATCGTATCTCATAACTGGGTTTTGTGACTTTAATACTAGAGTTTAGCTGCAGACGACTGCAGAAAAAATAAGTTTTTATTCCGTTAATCGAGAATATCATATTCCAGAAATGTTGGTATCGTTGAACACCGTTTGACAACTCTAAGACACATTGAAATGTCTCTGTTTACACATGTGTGTACGAACTGTCTAATTTTGCAGTAATTCAATACACGTTGAAGTTTTAACAAAAGTATCCCTTTAATCCTGCTAAATCGTATGGCTTATAGACAGCACACAACTCAAATAGACGCCGACCCGCCATGTTTGAGGTCAAATTTAATGACTCTGGAAATATGGTCCATAAATTATTTGATGGTCATTCTTGAATTTATTTATTCGTGTCCCCTTATAACCTTTGTTGGCCCGTGTGCGTGACA
This sequence comes from Cyathermia naticoides, assembly GCA_033042655.1. NCBI lineage: Eukaryota > Metazoa > Mollusca > Gastropoda > Neomphalida > Neomphalidae > Cyathermia > Cyathermia naticoides. The sequence goes on from JAUTWP010163509.1 coordinate 8,531, forward strand.
CATCCCTTTGTTCTACAACAAAAGCAGTAAAAAGCTATGATGTACTATCACAGTTTTCCAGTTAGCAGTCCGTGAGCGTAGACACCTAATCATTTATTATCACATCCTTTCTGGTTACATAAAACTATTTAAGTCCAATTTGGCTACCGGGATATATGTGTGGAATAAAGAATGTAGACACAATGCGGTTTTCGCTCATCTCGTTAATTTTTATGCACGTACATTTCTTTTAATAATGTTTATTTATTTGTTTAGATAAAGTGGCATTAAAATAGAATTATTTTCATATTCCACAAGAGGAATTTATTTTCACTTCTATTTCATACCTTCTAGTCGTTTCTATCCCTTGTTTGATTGATGAACTATTTTACATATGTATCGCCTTGACAACAAACAGTATTCATACATTGATTCAAATACATTACAGGTGCGTTTGTTTGTCTTGTTGTTGTTTTTCTTGTGGTTTATTTTTGTTTGGCATTATCTAAAATGATTACATTATTTAACATAATTTTATTTAAATTTAAATTGTGTTTAATATTTTATAAATATTTTGTTATTGGATTTGCGTTTATTTTACTTTTTAGTAACATTTCAGTCACAGATTTGTTTATATATGCTACTAGTATCCCTTGGGCTCTGTTTTATAAAATTAATGATACGGTTTTGAACATGATAACAGTTTGTTGTCCGGATTTGTTAAATCTGGTGTGCCATTCACCGCATGTTTCAGTTTAACAAAGACATATGGATCCAAGGGACGGAACCAATAGTCGATTTGATGAGTGGGCCATTCATAACGCAAGACAAATTAATATCGACAGGTGATTGCCAGTTAATGGACACGGTAGATCGCCATTAGTGTCAGCTTCATGGTCCTTTCAATCACCGACAAGACCCACACGGCCACACGCCGGACCACGCAATGTGTATTGAGTTAATTTGTGAAGTATTTACGTATGATTCAAACATATTGTGAAAGTCTGTTTCGAGTCCCTTGGGTTCCAGAACTGGGATTAGTACCACACTTTCTATTATAATGATAGGTCCAGGTGGTCCACACATTTTTTAATAATTTAATAATTCTTTTAAGCAATATTTGTATGACTTGACGTTCAAATACGATCACGGTATAGTACATGTACGTGTACAAACAGCTGTAACATGGTCCATTGTTTGTTTTTTCTAATCGTTATTACAAAGGTGAACCAGATGGAAGGCTAGAAACCTCATAGTATAGTAACATTATTATAGAGCGTCTAAAATATTTAGAAGATAAGTGGAAAGGGAGAGAGAGAAGAGAGAGACTCAGAAAGAGAAAGCAAGAATAGGAGAGAGAGATAGTGGGGAGAAATAGAGGGAGAGAGGGATATAAAGAGAGTTAGGTCTGCGTGTGTGTGCCAATGATGTACCATTCTTCTGTTTTAGTTTATTGTTCTATCTATCTAGGTCGCATAAGATGTGACACTCCAGTCGCAAGACTGGGCTAGCGGAAACATTTGTTTTTGTTAGTGTGACCGTGCTCTGAACGTAGACGTTAAACAATTTTGACTTGACTTGTGGATGTGATAGTACCAGGTTAATGTGGATTCGTGTGAATATTTCATGATGATCTCTCTGAGGTTGTGTGCTTACATCACAAGAGTGTTCAAGCACGCCTCCCCTGGGCACGGCTTTTGGGATCCCCAGAAACCCTGCCCATGGACGGTAGAGGTTGTTTCTTGTACATGGACTATAGCAGTGGATAATAGTAGGCTCACACTCACTATACGCAAACACTAAAGTGTGTATTAAGCGTTATTGATTTGAACTTGTCAGCTTGCTCTTTATTATTGCAATATTAATTATAGGCTTCCCAGCGTCCATTGTTGGTGCAGATCAGATAGGAAATTAACGTTGTATATCTCACTTTTGTCTGGGATATACAAAACAAAAAGGTTTAGATGAAAACAAATGCAAGGACATATAAATAGTGTGTGGAAAAGCCTCGGAGCCTTAGCAACAACAAATACAATGAGAAAGTACGTACATTTATATAATGTTCTCATTGTTTCAAAATTTTAATTTCTTTATTTAAAATAAAATACATTTGCTATAAGGTTCTTTGTATGTGGTGATTCATTGGCACGATACAAACCTGGAATATTTAATCCAACTCATTAAAATATGTAAAATATTCTAGACATTGCAACAGGTAAATTTATGTACCTGCGTCCACCAAAGAAGCCGTTTGGGCTATTTTCCGTTTCAACCAGTGACACAGAACTGGTTCATCAAAGCCCGTGGTATGAGCTGTCCTGTCTATGGAAAAGTGCATGTAAAAGATCCCTTGCTGCTTATCGAAAAGAGTAGCCTATGTGGTGGCAGTGGCCTTTGATGAACCAGTTGTGGACCACTGGTTGGAACGGAAAATAGCCCAAACTGCAGCTGGGTCCAATGAGAAGGAT
>JAUTWP010163520.1:0-10973 GCA_033042655.1 Cyathermia naticoides
TCCAGAACTGTTGCGAGAACTTTGTTCTGAAACAATGACTCCCCGAGAACATCTGGAAAGTCAGCAGGCCCTGTTCAAACAGTTTGCTCTTGTTCTAGACTTTGTGCTCATGTTTGATGATCTTAAGGTTTGCCACAAATACTCAAATTTTACAATCACTGTCTAAAACTAACTTCATTTTTCAATTACATTTGTCTCGTATTCAGAAATCAATCTAAGAGTTAGTCATGAACATTAAACCTCAATTTTTTTTAAATACCAGTATATATGGGTTTTTTTTTTTACAAAGCATTTGCTTAATATTAATGTTAAAAGGAAATGTTTTCAACAATGTCTTAAGCATTCAGATGCAGATTTGCAACAAATGTAGTGTCATGTTTTAAATGGTGTTGATATTCAATCATTTGTTTATCATGTTACTTTCCTGGTATGAGAAAGACAATGGATTATTGTACATGTAGAAATGTTACAACAAACTGACAGTTAATATACTCTTACAGTCAAATGTGTAGTGTAAACCTGTCTATAACAGCAACTCAGTAATAAAGTGATGCTGACCTTTATATACAGATTGAAATGTTTGCATTAGTATTGTGAAGGGACTATTATTACAGTTGTATGCTGTTCTTTATAACAAGTATGACAGTATTCTCATTGTTTTCAGATGACAAATCCAGCCATACAAAATGATTTCAGTTACTATAGACGAACACTGTCAAGGAAAAAAATGGCAAATGAGGTATAATTTTGAGTTCCTAGTTTCAGTTTACTAAAATAAGTAGGCAACAACCTACACTTTAGAATGTTTTTATCATCAAAATGTATTGTTTATTAAAAGAGATACTGCATTCTTAATGATAGTTTAATCTTTGAGACTGTTTCATTGATATAAGTCTCTGACACTGTGTCATACAGGAAAATGTAAACAGCATTTTAACAGTTAAAACAAACCCTGAAACATGGAATTATACCAATATTACCCTCTGTGAAAATCCCTGTATGTATAAGATTAACTGTTTGTCTTTCAGGATGATGATACTGAAGAGTTGGATGTTTCCAATGAGATGGCTAACCGAATGTCTCTGTTTTATGCCAATGCCACACCAATGTTAAAAACTCTGAGTGATTCAACTACAAGATTTGTATCTCAGGTGTGCAGCGATTGCCCTAGCCAGTAAAGTTTTGGAGTCATTATGACCTCCAGTATTTTTTAGTGGGGGTCATTCATAGGTTTTTGGGAGTCAAATGAATGACGAATTAACAATCTTACATAAAAAAAAATATAACAAATCCAATACTGATGACTGATACGTTCTTAGCTATCGTATATTTGACTTAATATCACTTATCAATGTTTTATATAACTTTTAATATTGACAACTTTGCGTCAAATTGAAGCATAGAAAATGGTAGTGTGCATATTTTCACGAAATAGGGGGTCAAATATGCGCATTTTACGCATCAGGACGAACCATGGGTGTGTTATTTTAATCATTAGTTCTAAATTGTCTAATTTCTAATGTGAAAAGACTTAAAGCCATTCACAAAAATTGTTGTTGTTTTATAAGAACATTTGTTGTAAAAAAAAACATGTCATATTTAGCTATTTTGGATTTTTTTAATATGGAAGAAGGGGTATTTGTTTAATTTATTTATAATTTTTAGTTTTAATCTCTATATTGAAATTTGTTACATAATTATGTTTGTGGTTTTGTTTTAGAACAAAGACTTACCGGTAGAGCAAACCACCGATGTTCTTAGTACCATGGCAAACATTTGCCGAGTCATGATTGAAAATGGGTAAGTATGAGTAACTATTTGGACAGTGGTTGGATTTAGAATTCAGTCTTGATTTATATTTTATATAAATAAAAGATGAAATGAAACTTTGTGTACTCAGTACTTACTTGCATGGGTACATGTTAGGATTTCTATGTCTGTATGTTATTTTGTGTCATGACACTATTAACATAACTGCTCTTACTAATTTTATCTAGTTGAAGACAATTATTTTTTAATTTAGATTTTAAATTTAGAATAGCCAGTATAAATTATAATGGTCACTTGAAAGTGAATTGTTTAAAAAAAATTAAATTGCAGCTTTTTAATTGGTCATTTGAATCTCTTCTTTTTTTAGCTAATCAACATATCTTGAATACAATTTTCCTCTTAATCTTCAGTTAAAAGTACAACCCTTTTGTTTAGTTTTATACTTTTTTAGTATTGAACACAACAATGAGTGTTAAACCAATGTAATTCAGATTTTTTCTGGTTTATATGAAATGTTCATGATTATTCGTTTTGCAGACAGAGCAGTTCTCGATTCCAGAATGAAGAAACCAAGTTGTTCTGTTTGAGAGTGATGGTTGGAGTGATCATTTTGTACGACCATGTTCATCCTGTTGGAGCATTTGCAAAAACTTCAAACATTGATGTATGTCCACTCACATTCTACTTTGAGCTTTTATTGATATTGGTGTATTTATATATTGATGTATATCCATACATGTTATACTTCGAGGTTTTATTTATATATTGATGTATGTCCATACATGTTGTACCTCGAGGTTTTATTTTGAGCTTTTATTTATATATTAGTGTATGTTCATACATGCACTTTGAGATTTTATTTATATATTGATATGCATTCATACATGAACTACTTTATAAAATATAATCTACATGTATGTATAAATAGGTTACAAACTATATGTAATATTTTAAGATAAATGTGTTTCTTGTTGCACATTTTGTATTTATAATTATAATTTACAGGCAGTACAATTATATGTAGGTCTCAAATATAACATCTAGAAAGATCTGGTCATAAATACTAAAATTGGAAGAAAACAAAAACATCAATAGACCCCATTTCATCTTAAATGACCCCAAAATTATCTTTAAAGGTCAAAATAAACCATGCTCAATGTAAACCTCATTAAGCATGGGTATCTACATGTATTTCTATCAAACCATGTTATCAACAAGTTTTTTTTAGAGGTTTTTTGTTGGGTTAGCTGGCAGTTTAGTGCACAACATACGTCACGTAATCAAGATAAAGTGCTTGACATTTGAAACATGTTTGTATTGGAAGAATATCTTAAGATAAACAGGCTTTCAAGTTACAATGTTGCAAATAACAAAGTATACTAAATAAGATTTAATAATGTTAATTATCACTTGAATATGAACACCTAGGTATCTACTTTTATTAAATAATTAATTCTTTATTCTTCTTTTCAGATAAAAAGTTCAATTAAAGTTTTAAAAGATCAAGGCGCGCAAAATGTTGAAGGCTTATTGAATGCATTGAAGTAAGACTATCATTATTTTCATAGTTAATTTTATCATGGATCACTTTTAATCTAGCTAATTGTGCTCTATATTGGTTTATTTTTATCATATTGTGGAATATCCAAATTGTTGGATTTAATTGTAAAACATTCAAATGGATTTCAATCATTGGACCAAATTAATTTTTCCCTACCTTCAATAATTTTGTTTGTTTTTGTTTAAAATAATTAATATGCTGTTCCTTTAAATTTGAATATTGTGTGAAATGTTTTGTTTTTTTAATCATTTTAGCAAAAATGGAATAACAATAATGTGACAGTTTTAATTTTAAAATGTTCTTGTTTGTTTTTTAATCCATATTTGGAAATGAAACTAGTTTATGATTTCTCCCAAGTCCATCTTTGGAAGGTCACTTTAAAAATCTATGACCCTAAACAAATTAAAAGTTTAGTCTTAATCCATCTAGATAAGAAAGAAAGGATATCCACTGTTATTTTTATTATATGAATTTAATCCATGTTAATCAGAAATTACAGGTATCTTTCATGCACATTGTGTTCATTTGTAAAGATACCAGTTACAAAGAACTTACATAATAAGCCAATCAATAGATTAATTGATAAGTGTTGCATTTCTAATAAAAAAAATTTAGTTTTCTAAATGGGTGATTTGTTTGTAGATACACAACGAAACATTTGCATGATGAAACCACGTCAAGACAGATAAAAAGTTTACTTGCGTGACCTTCACCATGAGTTGGAAGATTAAAGACATTTTCCTATTGCTGATGTTTTAAAACAGTGAAGTTCTGTGATGGCCAATTAACTTGTTCAACAAAAAAACAAAACAGTTAAGTGTTTCTCAATATAGTTTACAAGTGGACCAATTACTCCCATCGGATTCTTCCTTCACAGAAGATAGTTTTTACTAAAGGGCAAGTCTGAAACTACACACAAGATCATTCCTATTAAAGTTCAAGTCTGTGAAACAACACACAAGATAGTTTTTACTAAAGGACAAGTCTATACAACTACACACAAGATAGTTCCTATTGAAGTCTCGAACAACACTGGATGAAGACTACACCCAACATAATTCTTCCTAACAGATGAGTAAAACAACACTGAAGATATTTGAAGTTTCCTATTTGATGAGTCAGTGAAACTACTTGGCAGCTATATTGTGCTCCTGTCAGTATAGATAGTAAAGTATTTTGTGTATAGGTTGCATTAATATGTGTTTAATTCCACACATAAGACATGCTAAGTGATTTTGTCCTTCTTACCTTTTTATCTTTTTTTAATATAACGTGCACTTGGTTACCAATGAAGCCTGGTGTTACAGTTTATTTTGTAATGATTAGAAATTCCAATCTGATTAAGATCGCATCTCAAAATCAACTGTTTTACATTCGAGATCGGAAGAATTCCAATACTAGGTCATCTCATAGTGTTTCTTCTTATAAAAGTAACCAAACAAATTACACTTGTAATAAATTACTTAGGGCATTTGGTATAATATTATTTATTGTTTGAGGTATCTCTCAATATATGCAAGTTCACCTCATATTTGACCAAAAGATATAAAATTCAGGGGTATGAAATGTCTGCCGAAAATACGGAAATCCGCCCTTTTTAAAAAAAATATTTCCACCTCAAAAAATCTGTTTTTTTTTATAAATAAAATGTTAGAACCTGAAACGAAATAGACCGGTTTTCAATGAAGAAAACGAAAATTGGAAATAGACTGGTTTTCAATTAAGGAAATGAAATTTGCAGTATTGGAAACGGAAATAGAGGCATTTGCACATTGCTTTCCTGCTTCATTGTAAATGGTGAGTACAAAATTGTGCTTGCACTGCAACACTTTTGAGCTGCCAGATATTTTTCTCTTTTTTCTCCAAAACGTGCTCACACCCCTGAAAATTGTATGACTACTGTGTGTTCCCGTTGCTATCACAGGTCTATGTATTCTGAATTGCAAAGTTTGCTATTTAAATACCGATTTGTCAACTGTATGCATGTATTTTTTAATGTATTGGTGATTTGGTAGATTTAATAACATTTTATGAATGAACATCTATAACCAGGATTTTTATTTATGTTTTAAAATATAATTACAGACCATTTAACATTTTCAGCTAAATTAGGTATAAGGGACATAATCCATTTTAGCCAGAATGGTACAAAATAAATGTTTAAAATTGCATAACAAATGATTGCTATACCGACATTTGATGATTCAATTAAAAAAAATTGACTTGGAAAGTACAATTGTTTATTGCAAAGTGCAATTCAGTACTGCTTATTTCACATAGTACATAATCCGAAATAATTGCTTATAAGCTATTTAGTAGTGAATCTGTTTGTGTAGCACTCATGGCAGTTTTACCAGTATTGCTTTTTATTGGTCAAATGAAAGTACAACCGCATTATCATTCTTTAGATCTTGTTTCAAAACCAATGTTTTTTTAAATCTTATTAAGAGGTCCATATTCAATCAAGACATTTGGGCTGCACTCAAAATGTTTTTATTTCTTTGTTATTTTTAGATATGCAATACACTAACATTTATTTGGAAAATTAATATTTTTTAAAATCAAGTCAACTATAAATTTGAATAAATATTTTGTACTTGCACAAGAATCATCAGTTTTAGGACTCGGTCCTAAATCTGAATTTATACATCTATGTTTTTGGGTGTTAGTTTATGTAGCTGTTCGCAAAATCTGTTCTGAAATATTATGATGGAAACAAAAAAAAATAATACTGTTTAGAAATTAAGTTTTAATACCCAAACTAAGATAAAGTATTACATCTTCTATTTATACGTTTGGAGTTAATTCTACTGAGAAATGAAATATTAAAATAAAAATATAGAATTTAAAAAAGATATCAAAATAGGAATTTGTTTATTCTTATACTTGAACTAAAATAACTTCCTTTACATTGTGCCATAAATAAAGAATATTATGTAAGTCCAGTTTGTGCTACAGTATATATATATATATATATATATATATATATATATATACACACATGCATATAACATCAATGCCTATAGTTCTAATGTCAATCCTGTCAACCTTAGCTACACAAGATTTAGAAGTGACTGAATATTTCCTTGTTTATCTTTTTTCCATAAAGATTAAAAGACAAACCAAATTGATAGCTTTTGGTGTGTATTTAAATAGGTTTTGTTTACAGATATTTCTATTTAATGTTGTAACAGTAGTGGAGAATACCAACTGTCATGTCATTGACTATAAAAATGAATGGGCAAGTTATGAAATAGTTTGAACGTACATTTAAGCTACCAATTAAGTGTCTTATGAAGCTTTTACATGACTTTCTATTTATTTATTTATTCAAATTATACAAATTAGTCATATCTTGTGTCAGAGAAAACCATAACAACACACATATTTATGATCCTAGAATTAAAGGCTTTTATTTTGTATGAAAGGTTTATTAATTCTACAATCATGATATATATTTTGATCATAAATAAAAAATTGTTTCATTTCAACTTATAATATCATTCTGTCAAATTCTATTATAATATGTTTCATTCCATCACATTTTGGCTCCAAATGACGCATTACGTCAGAACCAGAAAAGCATGGCATCTGCTATCTAGCCATGGAATTCTTAAAATAGAGGGATAATGCCATACCATTTCTCATATTTATTATGGGGATATATAGCTACAAAAACAGTGTAAAATCTCATGTTTTCCTAAAACCTCATTTGGACCCAAATAGTCATGGTGTGTCACATATTGTTGCAAGAATATTCAAATTTTAGGCAGTGATTTTGTTCATGTAGTACAAGGTGAATACTGATGTAATGTTCTCTATGTTCATAGTCCCTTTATTGTATAGTGTTTTTTGTTGTTGTTTTGCTTTAACCTTCCTCCAGTACATTCCCGACTTGCTTGTTTGTTGATGGTATTGAACAAGTCTTGTTAAATGTCCTGCACTTTTCATACATGTAGGACTAATATTGTGATGCTTCAGATACTGTTTTCTTGTGTTTTGATTCAGTTTGAGATTGGTTTAGACATACATGTTGTATATCTGTTAAATAGACAGATTGTATTTGAATATGGGTGTACCATAATGTGTGTGAATCATACTCCAACTAATTTTATTCAGATTTGCAAAATTATCTCTAAAATAAATTTTAAATATTGAATTGGCTTTTATCTAAAATAAACACTATAATGTGAGCAAGAAAATAATTTTAAAATGTTACAAATACATGGATATTAATTGATGCATTTCAGTTTTACCCACAGGATTGTACTGGTATTAAAAATGCTCAAGATGCATTGATAACAATGTTTTTAGTATACCTCAAATGTTACTTTAATAATGCCTTCTCATTAATTTCATGCTTTACGGTATATAAGTCTCCAGATAAAATCAGCTATTTTCTTTTTACTCTGAGTTGGTGACATTGACAATGGGTAGAGCTAGGCCTGTTCTAGCCTTGAGGTTAAGAGAGAAGCACCCTGCTAGTAGATGTATAAAATTTGCTGTGATGTCCTGATCAATTTATCATTCCAAAATTCCAAGTACAGATGTATTTAACAAATGTTACATAAATTATACTTGCAGATATTTTGAATTGTACTGGTGATAGTGATTGGTTGCATGTTTTGTTTGTTTAATTCATTAAATGTTTATGAACAGTTAAAAAATAATTAATACTATTTTGTTATAATTTATCTTGTTTTAATACAGACAATTCCATAATTGAGACTATTCTATTTTGTAATATATTTTACAGAAGTAATAGTCCTATTAATTGAAACTATCATGCATGAAATTATTTGTTTACAAGTGTTAGTATTTTTATGAAATAACATAAAATGATTTATTTAAGTTTAAATCAGGTCTCAGTGTGTTTATCACATATATTGTATAACATTTACAACTTTGCATACTGGTCCTTATTCAAATTAATAAGGAAAAATTATGTTTGGTTAATTTATAACATTTTCCTCTAATTACTGATGTGTTAATTTTTTTTTTTTTACAAACAACAAATTGCGTGTTTGGAATTTTGTATCTTTTGTGGCAAATTAGAGTGCATATTTGCATAATTCATTTTAGATTTTGCATAATTTTTCCATCTTATTGGAGCATTAAAATAAATTGTACTTTGGTTTCACTTATTTTAATGTACCGTAGTCATTTTCTAATGTTTATTTCAAGAGTGTTGTGCTTTGCATTTTTTTTTACATTTGATCATTGTTTTCATTAAAAAGAAATTTACGAAACTAACTTTTATACTTTTTTTTCTTTTTGTATGTACATACATGTCTATGTATTTTGGGGTTTTAAAAGATTTGCTGATACTATTTTGCAGTCTTTGATCATAAATGTTTTTTTCCTCTTTTTTTTTCAAATGTTAAACTAATTTCTTTGAAACATTAATATCATTGAAACTATTATCATTTTGCATCAAAACGGATACAGTTGTACAGATATTTTATAAATACATTTGTATATATAAGTTGTGTTTGCCATTCCTATAAGTGCTTCGACTGAGTTGCCTTACATTTGATGTTTGTATATTTGTTACGATTGATAAATATTATTTTTTGCTACAAATTCTATGCATGTTATACTTCTCTTATAAGAATGTGAGCTGAGTTGCTTTGTGTGTTGTACAGTAATTAGTGTATTAAAGTGCTGTTGTTATTGTTCACATAATATATAAAAAATATATTTAAACATTAATCTTGTCATAAGGAAATAGTGTATTCCCTTCTAATGATATCATAGATTCCAGAATATTACAGCATTGGCAATTTTTGCTAGTCATGCAAGCATAGCACAATATGTGGGTGATTTAAAATGTATACTAGTATATATAAATAAATAATGTTGCAATGCATTCAAAATTCTGGGAATTATTATTTATTTATTTTTGTCTATTAAGTCATCAGTACTCCCAACCTAATTGCCATATTGGTTCTTAGGTCCTTTCAGTCTAAATGTAAACTAATGTCTAAATATGTTCAGATTAAAGTTGCTAGAAAATGTATTTTTTCGGTTGTTTTAATTCCTGTTTTAATCAGATAGTATTGATGTGTGTATTTACAGTTACTAGAAACATATTTTTTCAGTTGTTTTAATTCCTTTTAAGGATTATAATTATGGAAAGTGTATATAAAATCATGAACTTTCTGCAAATTACAAAAGTTCAAAGTACAGATAAATCAAAATATATTTTTAATAAAAAAATAAACATTTGATTTTGAAGCAAACTTCAAAAACTGACCTAAGACCGACTGCTTCAAAGGGCGACATGCTAAAACTACATCGAAACTTCCATTTTACGTGAATTAAGACAACACTATGAGTGATGGAAAATGTCTTACTGAATGACTGCGATCTAGCACGGCAAATCTGTTCCTGGCCACCCACACTGCTGTCAGTCCTGCTGATCTCTTGCCTTCTGGTGCTAAAAATAAACACAAAGTAACATGTTAACATCTGCCATGATCTGGAAAAACCTAATAGGCCGCATTTTGGTTAAAAGTAAGTTTGACCAATTTAGTTGTACCAGTCTCTGTGGTCGAGTGGTTGTTATCAGAATTAAGGCTGGTAGGTACTGAGATGGGATTTTTAATCTCGGCATCAACTCCAACCTAGAGTCAGTGGTCCGCAAGACTCAATGGGAAAGTGTTTCCACTTACACCGACCAGTGGTTTCATAACTGGTTTAACAAAGGCCATGGTTAAATTAAGACATAAGGTTGGACATAAACGACGCAAACTTTACATGCATGTATTTCACCGTTTACGGTAAAACCTTTAATTTTTCAATTCAGTTCTAATGTATTTACTGCAGAATAATAAAAAATGACACCCTAATGTTACTTACCATCAGGGTTGACAGAATCAGATGAACTCTTTGGAATGGCGTACAGATCGTATGTGCTATTCTCAACATTGGACGGTCTCTACAAACAAACAAGTAAAATATAATTTTGTCTTGCAGTAGATAAAAATATAATAATTTAATAATTAAACGTTCAAGACTTTATAATTTATACATTTATTTTATGTTTTACAATATTGTTTAGTAAGGGCCAACATTAGGTTGACCCTTACTCTTCAGAAACATAAATAAATAACAACCGTTTTCCTAAAAACAATATTATGGTGTGACGTCATAATAATTTAGCAGTGAACTCTATACATTTACAGTGAAAATAAGTGATATTTGGGTTTTTTTTAAAGTGAAAATAAAAATATATATTTTCACTGTAACTTAACCAGACTATTTCTTTTAAGGAGGAGTCATCATAATTAATTTGACATCATGATGTTAGTTTGATGACGTCATCGGTTTTATCAACCGTCAAGCAATTTGTTCCTGTTAACAATTAAAGTGACTTAGTCCATGAATGTCCTAACATTAGTCTCGATAATTGAGTGAGTATTTAGTTTAACATCGCTGTGAGAATCTTTCACCGATTTGCGATGATTAAACATTTATCAATTTAATGACATGATATTAAAAAAAAGTCAATAAAAAAAAGACATTTATGTTGTACCAGTAAAGTAAAGTTTGTTTTGTTTAACGACGTCACTGGAACACATTGATTTTTTATCATCATCGGTTATTGGACGTCATTCATATGGTCATTTTGACACACATT
>JAUTWP010163531.1:0-10973 GCA_033042655.1 Cyathermia naticoides
TGCTGTCCTGTCTGTGGGAAAGTGCATATAAAAGATCCCTTGCTGCTTATAGAAAAGAGTAGCCTATGTGGCAGCAGTGGGTTTCCTTCTAAAAAGTGTGTCAAAATGACCATATGAATAATGTCCAATAACCGATGATAAGATACAAATCAATGTGTTCCAGTGGCGTCGTTAAACAAAACAAACTTTACTGTTATAAACATCCCTTTGTTGTGTAATGTTTGCATGCTAAACTCAATAAAAACTGTTCAACATTATTAAATATGTATTGACTGAGTGCTCACAGTAATAACACAATTTCAGAAAAATCCAGGTCATAATTTGAAATCATTGAACAAAGGCAACCTAGGTGACAATTTAAAACAAAGGCAGAAGAATTTAAGACTATGGATCCCAATACGGTTTCAGGATGTCACACCACTTCAACTGTCAATGTTTCCTCATTAAAATTAATTGTAATTCACTTTCGACCGTTTTTCATTATTAAATATTTTAAAACAATATTTCCAACCACTTTAAAAATTCCTGTGCTTTTTCTTTTAATAATTTTATTAATCTTAGATCACAACACTTTCTTTTGACTGCTTCTTTGAAAATTCTTGGTACTGCTACTGTCAGTATTTTTAATAAAACATTACAAAAATTAACTCTAAAACACCTGGGTGGTTGTATGTTTAGAGTAAACTTATAGTTGTGTGTGTGTTTGTACCTTCTAAAGAAGCAGCACACCCTTCAACATGCTTTAGTTTCTGATGGAATGAATCATAAAATCATATATATTGTGCGTGTGTGTATATATGCATGCATACATATATATATATATATATATAAAATATGTGTATGGTGAATGTGAGTGTGCCTCTGTGTGTTTGTATACATATGTGTGTGTCTCTATGGATGTGTGTGTGTATGTATGTGCGTGTGATCCATGTGTGCTATTTTCCATTCCAACCAGTGGTCCACAACTGGTTCATCAAAGGATGTGGTATGTGCTGTTCTGTTTATGGAAAAGTGCATATAAAAGATCCCTTGCTGCTTATTGAAAAAGTAACCTATGTGGTGGAAGCGGGTTTCCTTCTTAAAATGTGTCAAAATTACCATATGAATGACATTCAATAACCGATGATAAAATAAAAATCAATGTGTTCCAGTGGCGTCATTAAACAAAACAAACTTTACTTTGATCCATATGTGTGCAGGCATATGTGTGTATGTGAGTATATATAGGTGTGTGTGTGTTTGTGTGTGTGTTTGTGTGTATGTGTGCATCTGTGTGTGTGTGTGTGTGTGTGTGCATCTGTGTTTGTGTGTGCATCTGTGTGTGTGTGTGTGTGTGTGTATGTGTATGTGTATGTGTATGTGTGTGTTTGTGAGGCAGTGTGTATGTGTATGTACATGTGTTTATGTGTCATTAAACAAACATCCCCTTATTATAATATTTTTTGTTGTTTTTGAAAAGTGGATATAGAAGATGCAAAATTTCTACTTTTTTTTTAAATGAACTTTTTGCAAAGGGTGTGTGAAAGCAGTGGAATTCATCTAAAAAAATCTTTTTTAAAATGCCAGAAAGACCATAATACTGTTTGACACCAAATATTCGATGATTAAAAAGCAGTCAATGTGTGCTACAGTTAGTCATTCGATAAAACAAACTACTTCACTTATAATCCAGTTGAGTTATACAGTATCTGTACCAATGATGTCCATCAAAACTTGGTCAATTTTTCTACAAACCATCTAAATGTTTGCCACAGGAGTCAGCTACAGAATCTATGCTCCCATAAATATGATGAGTAAAGTAGCTTGTCACATCATAAGTGCATACACATATATTAGCAAGCTTTGCTTATCAGTATGACCATTACTTAAAGAATAGTGCTTGCTCCAATGCAACGCTTAGCACTTACACTACACAGAAAGAGCTTTGGTTTCAAACCAACAAACGTCAATGTGTATTTCCAGATATCATAAAGTAGACAAAAGAATTTCATATCTATAACCATCAAGGAAATCTCTCAACCCATTTCTATCTGAGAGGTTCAAGTATGCAGGTTATCTGTTGAAGTAGTAAATCCATCACAATATACTGTATTGTATAACCTTTCGGTAGTTAGTAAGTATACTTTACACCTATCATGAAAGGGGAGATAATTATTGCTTATTTATTGGTCTACCAGTTTGATTAATAAACGTATGTGGCTGATAAGTCTAAATGAATAGACCACACAAGAAAAAATATTATCTAATATTTATTTGAATTTTGTCCAATACATTTTACGATACCGGGTAATAAGATAATAGTTAATAGCACAAAAGAAAATTTTGACTTAAACCTAATATTACATCTACTGTGTTAGTCAAACCTGGCTATTTTCCATTCCATCCATAGTATGTGCTGTCTTGTCTGTGGAAAAGTGCATATAAAAGACCCCTTGCTGCTTACCAAAAAAGAGTAGCCTATATGACTGCATTATATATGTATAATGTTCAATAGCTGATGATAATATAAAAATCAATGTGATCATTAAATAAAACAAACTTTACTTTATTTTAGTCAAATCTGCTATAAAAACAATTCTGTTAATATTATCTATATGGATGTATTAACAACAACCTTTATATAAAACCTGCTCTTAACAGCTACTTTCATTAGGTTCTTGTTTGGTTATCATAAAAAGTTTGATTTTATTTTGTATTTTATGGGTCTCAAGTTAATGGTGTTTTTAATTTCCTGGCAATTTCCCACCTAATGGAAAACAATTTCCATATGAAACAAAAACATTAAAAAAAAATTTTTAAACAATTCTCACCTCTTTCAAGAATCTAAAAATGTTTTTATTTATTTATTTATATTGTTTTCAACACTCACACATTTGTGGAGAGCCATTGAAAAGGAAAATTAATTAATTTGGAACAAAAGGAATATTAAATGACACAAATGCATTACAGAGGCAGATCCAGAAATTGTGAAATGGGAGTTAAAAGTAAGATATGATACTAGTTTATAATTATTAATGAAAAAACCCACAAAATATTGGTGGGCAATGGAGCCCACTGGACCCCTGAACCAACCCAGATAAGCCTAGATGTTCATGTTTGCTATATCTATTAAAAGTACATTTTATGTATTAGAGACCGTTCCCGTCCTGGGTAGGGTGTCTGGCAATGTTGGACATCGTGCCCAGGAGGGGCGTGCTTGAACACGTATTTAGTGATGTAAGCACGTTAAAAAATGTCCTATTAGAGACCTTCATTGAATTAGGGAAAGTGCATATAAAAGAGCCCTTGCTGCTTATTGAAAAGAGTAGCCTATGTGGCAGCAGCCTGTTTCCTCTGAAGAAATGTGTCAAAATCACCATTATGTATGACATTCATAAATGATAAGATAAAAAAATATTAAATAAAACAAACAACTTTTTTTTCATTTAACTATTATGATGCTTTTTAAAACAAGTAAAAAAAGTAAAGTTTGTTTTGTTTAGCGACGACACTGGAACACATTGATTTTTATCTTATCATTGGTTATTGGACGTCATTCATAATTATGGTAATTTTGACACATTTTTTTTAAGGAAACCCGCTGCCGACACATAGGCTTTTAAAACAAGTAATGGATAAACCTGACATGTGAGAAGCAAATCATTTTAAAGGGTATAATTGCTGTTGTACTGGAAAGGTGTTAGCAAGGGGAAAGTCAATGTGAATTTAAAGACATCCCAGAACATTGCTCAGTGGTTAATTAATAAGGTGAGGTATTTATAGCAATCATGATCTTTAACTTGATAAGTCACAGCTGTCACACATGATACTCACTGCAATTAGCAGTTATACCAGCTCTGCTACCCATCAATAAAAAATAAAGTGTGTGCCACTAGAGCACATTGATTGCTTTTTAATCATTGGCTACTGGATGTCAAACATAATTATGGTAATTCTGATACAGTATATTTTATATATTAGTTTGTACTATAATTTCTTGTAATAATACTAGTTAGGTCAATACATACAAACAATTTTTTTTCAGGTACCCAATCTTAATTTAAATCCTGATATTTTTTTGGGAATATTTATTAATCTTAATATGTTTAATAAATATTCCAAAACAAATTCAGGATTTAAATTTAATTTGTTTAAATACCATATTCATCCTATATAATGTCTTATGACTTAATATCAATCTCTTAATACCACGAGTACAATTACAGTTGAAATTTTACTCAAATAAATCTTGTGGAAATTAAAACTTTACACCAATAAACCAAACTTTAGCACTCATAAAAGTAAAAAAATTACACCAAGAAATCAACCCATAAAAGTTAAAACTTTATTTCAAGAAAACCACACTTAAGTACTCATAAAAGTTAAAAAACTTATTTCAAGAAAACTCAGTTAAAATAAAACAAAGTTTTATTCTTTCACACAACAATACACTTATTAGTATTAATAAATGAATAAATTAACAATAAGACAGATGTTTCTTTATATGAATTAGTTGGACAGATCTCAGGTTTTTCTAGCATGCACTGCTCAGTATGATACCAGTGAAGAAGGTAAAGAAAAGCAGTATGTCGGAATGGATTAGAGGGTCGGCACACGAGACCATGCCTGACCAGCAGAAAATTGTTTTCTGCCGAGTTAAACAATTATTACCCATCAATGAGGCCTAATGTTCCTCACAGTGGTGGGGAATAATTTGATATTTTTACATGCAGCATTAATTCTTTCACTAAACTTTATTACTGAGCAGGACTGAGGTTAGAGGTACAGTGTCCCACAATCATAAAGCTTTCTAACTTAACAGACTGCTAGATCTTAGCAAGCTTCTAAATGTCTAGTTCTTTGCTACATAAAAAGCAACTTAGAAGCTTGCTACCATTAGAATAGTTTTATGAATTTAACTTAGCAACAAGATAGAGTTAGATAACAAAAAAAGTAAAGTTTGTTTAATTTAACAACACCACTAGAGCACATTGATTTTTATCTTATCAGTGGCTATTGGATGTCATTCATATGGTCATTTAGACAAATTTCTTTTAGAGGAAAACCACTACCACCACATAGACTACTCTTTTTGATAAGCAGCAAGGGATTTTTATATGCTCTTTCCCATAGACAGGACTGCACATACCATGGCCTTTGTTGAACCAGTTGTGGAGCACTGGCTGGAATGGAAAATAGCTCAGACAGCAGATGGGTCCACTGAGAAGGATTGATCTGACGACCGACAGCTTCAAAGGAGGGCACGCCACCGACTTAGCTACATCCCACTCCTGAGTTAGATAACAGCTTAGTAATGAATTATGGTTAACTTTTATGAATTTGACTTTTAGAGACAAAGTAGTTAGATAACAGTTAAGTAATGAACTAGGCTTAGCAAGTTTTCATGAATTTGGTCCCATCTCTTCTTTAGTGGTGTGGTTAAATAAAACAAACTTTGGATGTAAGCCTGAACATAAATATAGCCATCCAAGTGTCCACCTGAGGTGCCATGGGTCTTTGAATCGATCCCTTTTGATAGACCCATTGGGTTATTTTCTGTTTCTACTAGATCTCCAGAACTCGTTTATCAAAGATCATGGTATGTGCTTTCCTGTCTGTAGGAAAATGCATATAAAAAACTTTTTGCTTATAAAAAAGAATAAATGTGACAGTAGTGGGTTTCATCTAAAGACCTTGTGTTGTAAATATTGCAGATTTGACACCTAATAGTAATAGCTACTGATTAAACAATGTCTAATTGGGGTGTTAAATAAACATTAGTTTCTATGATAGATAAACAGTCAGATATGATCCATTTTCCCTGAGACACTCCAGAGTAGTTGGTAGCAATATGCTAGTAATAAGTAGGCCTACTAGTATGTACAGTTAAACATGGTCTAAATCATTGAGTTAAACATTGTCTAACTCAACTATCACTTAAAACATGGTCTAACTCAACTACCACTTAAAATATGGTCTAACTACCACTTAACATTATGGTCTAATAAAAAATATGGTTTAACTAAACTATCAGTGTCGCTTGTAAGACTAATCTCAGCTAACAGCTCCATAATGATAATGCATCATAAAGACCTTGTCTAACTGAACAAGCTTTATCAGTGGCCCAGCCAGTCTATTTTTAGACTGCCACTGAACATCTGTTCTGCTGCTCTGCTATAGACTGTGTTTAGGTTGCCCTACTTTTTCAGATAGTCTTGGTTTACAGACATGGCGTCTGCATCAGGATGGGAGATTTTTTCTCTGACTTGCTTGTAACTTGTTTTAGAAATAATTATTATTGTGCAGTGTGTGTTACTAACACTATAGATTGTGTTATCAACTAGGAACAGTGGCTATTTTCTAACTGTGAACCAGGGATTATTTAGTTCTACTTTCAACGAGGTTTATAAATATTGTTAACCCCTTGTGTTGTAAAAGCACTGTTGTGTGACCAGGCTATTTAATTGTATGTAGTTGGTTTGGATTCAGCACAAAGCCTGGTTCAATGTGGTTGTAAAATTATGTGCTGCTAATAAGTGTTTGTGTTAACTGACAGATTCTGTTAATTAGCTGAGCTGTTAACCCCTTGTGTTACATAGATGATTTATTTTTAACTCAAATAATTTTGGAAACAATTTGTAACTGTTTAAATGGTTGTGTTACTGTTACAGTGTTAGGTGTTCATTCTTCATCCTGATATTTGTAATAGTTCAATTATTTTAATATAAGCTTTCTGCTTATAAAACAAAGAAGTTATGGTACAATGTTTTGGTGTTTTTTTTTATAAATGAAGGATTTATATAAATGTCTTCTTTGATCTTTTTGTCTTGTTATCCAGGTGGATTAAAAAACAAACAAGTTTGTTGATTATATGAATTTAACCCCTTTGTGGTTAAACACATTGTAATTTAACTTTAATGAGAAATAATTGAACATTTTTGAGTGCATCCTATGATTACATTACGTATTTACTGTGACCAATTAACATTAAACATTTTTAAAAATGAGTTACAAAAACTCTCAAATACGAAACCGTTCAAGCAATTTCACCAAGGTGGAAAAAATCCTGGTTGCCAATCTGTGCAGGGATAACCCTGACATTGATGCCAAAGAGTACGACAAAGTCACACTCCAGCGGAAACATGATGCATGGAGCAGCATCATGGCCATGTACAAAGAAGAAATTTCAAAAAAAGATTTCAACCTCCCCGAGAGAGATGTCAAACAGATTCAGGGTTGCTGGAAAAGACTCAAGGATCAGATCAGACGGTGTAACAATTTAAGTGTAACAACAAATAATAGTGATGCAAATGGAAGTTACGTAGTAATGACGAATGGCTACCCACTCAATGCTAATGGTGACATGTCTAAAAATGAACCATTTTCAGTGAATCCTGATATTTATGACAATGATGATGAAACTGAAGATGAATCAAGTGTGGATAACTCTAACTACCAAAATCAGGTGGATAATTCGCCAGAAGAAAATGATCAGATTCATGTGTCTTTTAATCCAGCATTAAGAATCAAAGAAGAGAGGACTGCTCCAGATGAACTAACGTCATGGAAAAATAATGACAATGTTGTGACTTTTATAAATACTCCTGTTTCTAATCATCCTCAAAGGGAGACAACCCATGTTCCAAATCATCCTCACAGGGAGACAACCCATGTTCCAAATTATCCTCACAGGGAGACAACCCATGTTCCAAATTATCCTCACAGGGAGACAACCCATGTTCCAAATGTCCATGTACTTGAAAGGTTTGTATTATTTAGTTTTATTTGATATTGTGTTGCTACATTTATAGTATTATACAGAAAATTAAATATGTTTAACTTTAGTGAATTGATTATAATTTATACATGTATGTATTTATTTTGTAGCTTTATCAGCTTTTATATATAATTGTATTATTCTACAGATTCAACAGGATTATAAAATAAATTATACAGTTACCGTCAGTGCCATAGCCACAGGGTTTGACATTTATTTTGGTCCCTGATGGCAGCCTAAACAGCACCTCCCCCAACCTCAACATTTGGCCTAACTTTCAAATGGTTACATCCCTGTTATATGCTAGTGAAAAAGTCTTAACAAAATACATACGGTACATGTGTGTATATCTGTACATTGTTTTACATAAAATATCATTTACATGTATGCATTAATTTTGCAATTTTTCCTGATAACCCGTCAGAGGTTGATCCATAACATTCATTCGGAGGACACCCTGGATAAATTACTAAAATCGGTATTTCAAAAATAAAGTTTGTAAACACCCAATAGTTCTGATTTCACCATGACTGGCAAGTTTGGGTGGAATCTAATATAACTCAATGACAGATTGATATAGGACCTTTACATTTAAATACTTTGGCACAGTCATATTGTGATAGACCAATGTCAGAAAGATCCAGTAAAGTGACATCGTTTTGACACTAAAAGTGTTAACACTAACAGTGATATAACATCAGGTGGATTGGACAAAACAACACTGATTAAACATTGGCAAAATATAATTTGTAACATTCGGTGAACATCAAGCTGACATACATAGTATGTAATAGTATCTAGGAATTCAGTTTAGGCAACCTACCAAAATAAACGTCAACATTTTTGCTTGTCAGGAACCATTCAGATGTTACGTAATCCTCAGGGGGGGGGGGAGTGTAGGTCCTAGCATTATGCACCATTATTGTCTAGAATTACAAGGTGTTTCAGGAAGATCGGTGTCTTAATTTTACCAAAATAGCAAATACAGTCAAACCTGTCTTAAGGTAAGCAGCCACCCAAGGGAGTAACAAAAAGTGGCCTCTTAAGACAGGTGGCTGCTTGATACAGGTTATATGGTCTAAATTAGCTGATTTTGGAGAAAATAAAGGTAACCTTTGAAGACAGGTGGCTGCTTATTACAGGTGGCCGCTTTAGCAGGTTTGACTGTACATAATATTTGAATGTCTGTTTAACCTGCAAATGGATCTTTGTTATTTGAACCCACTAATAATAATAATAATAGCAGATTATAAATGTAAAATTGTTTTCATTGAAGGACGACATATTCCATGATGAAAAGAGGACACAAGCGCAGACGGTCTAATTGTGATGATGATGACGATGATGACCCGTATGTTCAGATGGCCCAGGAAGAACATCAGTTAAAGATGAAGATCCTGCAACTCAAAGAGTGGAAGTTACGCAAGGAATGTGTGAAATCAGGTGTGGGACTTCCACCTGATTATGAAATACCTCACAATTGTGGACCAAAAACAATTCCTCATCTTAAAAACTGATCATTTGTATGAGATCTATAATGTTTTGACTTAGAGATCATTAGATTGGAAACTCCATGCATATTACACTGAAAACCCTGTAAACTGGACAAACGATTTGTTCCTAATGTGTAAATCCAACTCCTGAAAACCGGACACATCTGAAAACTGGAAATTTTACTTTGTCTCATGGGCATCTGGTATAGACAGTCCATTGTACTATTATTAGGACCAGAAATATATTACAAGCTTTAACTTCTTACAGCAGGAAATAATGCATGGAAGTGAAACATTAATACAGTTTTAGTCTACCACCAGATTATAAACTGGAGCAAGCATGAAAGAACAAGAAATAATTCATTATTTTAATGTCTCCTACCAACACTTAGACTAAGAGAAAAAATTGAATTGTCATGTCTTAACACTGCCAGATTATGATAATGAATTATACAAAGTATTTACTGGAACAAAAAATAATTATTGTCTTAAATAATTAAATACTTTACCAATCCTAAACAATGCAGTCACCATCCTAAGCTTCAAACAGGGCCAAGAAATACTAGTACTTATTACTAGTAATGTATTATTTAAATATTTCCAATCTGCCTTGTTACTTAAGTTAGCATTCTTAATATACATGGAGCAGCGATGTAGCTCAGTCGGTAGCGTGCCCGCCATCTGCAGTTTGGGCTATTTTCCGTTCTAACCAGTGCATTGTTTTAAGTTACCAGGTTTATTGAAAATCAAAATGCTTTTACTTGATAAGATATTAAGATAGACGCATGTGCCAAAGTAATCATTCAAGTCACTTTTACTAGTTTTAGTATGTTTATACTTATCAGAACAAAAAATTATATAAATACAAAATTATTTCTTACATCTTTTTGTTTTACAAAAATGTATACGGTATGTATATATATATATGTACTAGTATTTAAATAAAGTTTCATATTTTAACCATATTGTTGCAATCTCTTCTCTCAATCTTATAATAACATATTTTTACTTATAAAACATCAATAAAACTTTACTTTTAATAAACACATGTAACTTTGTGTTTGTCCTATCAATGATCTGCCTGTGCACAATTCTGTTATCTCGGCACCATATTTGAATGAAAAATAATTGAATGACATCCTACTTTTTCAAGTATGATAATGTCTAACAGCCAGTGTGTTTTATGTATATTTTTCATGTATGTTTTTATCTGTAGAAGAGTGTATCATGAGCATAGAACAAACCTGGAACATCTATGCTAAATGGTTAATATTTAAAATATTCCAGATATTGCAGCTTTAGTATCCTAAAAAGGTTTGTATTGTTTAACAATGCCACTGGAGCACGTTGATGTTTATCTATTGGACGTCATTCATATGGTCATTTTGACAAAAAATCTTTTAGAGAAAAACCACTGCTGCCACATAGACTACTCTTTCTGATCTTCTATATGCACTTTCACACCGACAGGACAGCACATGCCACAGCCTTTGATGAACCAGTTGTGGAGCACTGGTTGGAACGGATAATAGTCAAAGTCCAGATGGGTCCACTGAGAAGGATCGATCCGATTACAGACTCCTTCAAAGGTGGGCACGCTATCAACTGAGCTACATCCCACTCCCTTAATACCCTCACCTCCTACATACATTTGCATTAATAAACCTCTTTTACCTGTCTCAGTGGATAGCATGCACGCTTTTGAAGCGATTGGTCGTCGGATC
>JAUTWP010163542.1:0-10970 GCA_033042655.1 Cyathermia naticoides
AGTCAAAAACACAACCCTGCTTCCTTGTTGGGCATTGAGAAATTCCAAGAGCAATTCTTCTGATCTCAGCATTGCATCCGAAAAGGGCTGATTGCGAAAATACGGTGTTTGTTCTCCGCCAATCGCAAGAATCTCATCGGACATTTTTACCGGCCCAGGTGTAAAAATCGCATATCCATCATAAATCATTTTTTCTCCTTATTGTATGTACTGATAATCCGATTAAGTTCCAACATATCAGCAATCGTCAATCGCGTTGATTCAATCTGCTCATGACGGATCAGTGAAACAAACTCAGAGATCATATAGCGCAATCCATCCCCTTCAAAAGCATACTCAAAATGATAGCTTTTGTGTTCATCCTCAAATTTAAAATAAAACTCTCGCGTCAGCCACCAGGGGGCCGGGATATAGACGTAGCCTTTGGTTCCTGAGATAACAGCATCCCCCTCGGACTTCATCTCTATCCCTACCGTAGCAATACCCACTATTCCTTTTTTATGGCGGGTGATAGCTCGATTGGCGATATCGTAACCATGTTTCCGCTGCTCAAAAAAAGCAATCTCCTTGTGTTTGTCGGCAACTTTGTGTATCAAAAGACTGGGATAGCTCATCAACAGGTTGGTCGCACCATTGCGAAGATATTGTTTCGGAAATCCTCGCTCACCATAGAGAGAAGTGAATGTAGCTCTGACCTCTTTGATCCTCCCGATGGTTCCGCTGTGGAGTTCGTCCATCAGCTTGTTGAATGCTGGAGCAAAAGCTGTCTTGAGTGCCATCAGCAACAACAGATTGTTTCTCTTGGCCAATGCAAAAAGCTCTTTGGCTTTTTTTTGCTCAAGAACAAGTGGGTTTTCAAACAAAACATGCTTGCCTGCTTTGAGTGCCTTTTTGATGTGCATATAATGTTCACGGATATCACTGCACACATATACCGCTTCACACCCTGAAGCCAACAGTGCATTGTAGTCAGTATAGCTGTACTCTACATCATGTTTATCCATGACTTTGTTGATATTCTTGCGTTTGGAATCGTACAGGCCGGAAGGAGTAACAAAATCGACATATTTCAACTCGCGTAAAAAACGCCGTGCATCACCATTTGCTCCGACGATACCCACACGAATCGTTTGCATACTTTCATTGCGCAATTGTGTACTGGAAATCCCTTTGGTACGAGGAAGATACACGACCTTCGTCCATTCGTTTAGATAATCAAAATACCCCACCCAATCATCACCAATCACAAATTCGTCTATCCCATATTTGATCATGTCTTCTTGTTTTTGGTCTTTGTGAGTTTCCAGAATCACCTCATCAACAAAATCAAGCTTCTGAATAGCCGCCATCCGCTCTTCCTGTGATTGGACAACATTGAGTTTGCTGCGCGAGCGATCGTAGTCATCACTCGTAACACCCACAATCAGATAATCTCCTCGAGCTTTGGCTCGGGTGAGAAGATTGATGTGTCCGATATGGAGCATATCATAAGTACCGTAAGTGATGATTTTCTTTTGTTTGGACATTTCATTTATCCTTTCAGTTGTGACAACACAAATTTAGCGTTTAACTTGGCATTGTCATATGCATACGCATTGAAAAGAGCAGATACGCGAGCTCTCTCTTTTGAAAAATACGTTGGGTCATCCAGTAATCGTCTTATTTCCACAATAAACTCTACCATAGTGGTCGGTTTGGGGCCAGGTGTCGCACGGTGATAATCCATTACAAATCCCATTCTTTTTTCATATATTTCCAAGTCATATGGCAAGAATAACAACGGCTTGTCCAGAAGAAGGTAACCTGCAAAAATACTCGAGTAGTCGGTAATAAGCATATCGAATGCCCCAATCACTTCATTGACATCTTCCACCTTCGTACCATCCATGATCTGGAACCGCTCACTCTTTTGGGTATAGAAAGACAAATCTTCTTCGAATGACGGATGCATACGCAGATAAATGGTAATATTATTTTTTTCGAGAAACTCAACAAGATCATCCCAATCCAAATCACCAAAGGGAAAAAGTTCCAGACTCCCATCCTGTCGCCATGTTGGTGCATAAAGTATGTTTTTACTTTTAAACATGTCTGCACCAAAACAGTTTGTCAGTAACGACCTGTTTGGAGAGAACACAGCATCATTCATCGGTTCGCCGATGATTTTGAGTTGTTCTTTTTTGCAGGCAAACATGATGTCAGCAACCTTTGCAATCTCCTCGGAAGTGATAAGATGATATGTAAAATTGTTTTTTATCAGATGATAGTAGAGCTTTTTATGCCAAGGAAAATAGCTCTCCAGAAAACCTGCAGAGCGAAAATAAGCTCCATGCCCTACATGATAAACAAAACGGTTGAATTTTAGAAAGAAGCCACCCACAGGAGTCTCCAATGCACTACATATCCACCCTCCAGCTCTCAGGACATACCACATACCTCTCAGTGATTCTGTCTCAACAAAATAGTTTTTCTCCTCGCCATATTCTTGATTGAGTTTCGCTCTTTTATTTGAATCATTTATGACATACTTACAATCAATTTCAGGATGGTTTTTTATGAAATATTCAAAAAGATATTTGGAATTGTAGTTATAGAATTCATTTCTGTTTGAGTTGAAGATTATTCTTGTTGAAATCTTCGGAACAAATATGGCAAGAAAAGAAGGCAGCATTCCCTTTAATAATATCTTTGCTCTTTTTTTATTATACTTATTTTGATTTTTTTCTTTCATTTTTCCTCTCCTGCTTCTCTGTAAAAATTTATCATCATTTAATATACGGCTCTTTAATATACATATCCGGCTGTATATCCCTTAGTAACATAATTGGAGCAGGAACATATAAAGTTTCTATCCATGAATCGATATATACTGCTCCATATCTATAAATACTAATCATTTTTGTTGTTAAAACCATTCCTATAAGTAATACTAAAAATATTTTTTTAAATTGTGTTAGAGATTTCGTGGCATATTCTGACATTAATACAAATAAAAAAATGAATTTGAAAAAATACGAATACCTATCCAGCATTGTACGCGAAACACTCACCAAAACTACAAAGATAAAAATAAAGTATAGGAATGTTTTGATTTTATCAAAAGTCAAGTTTCTAACAATAAGTAAATATATTGCACCAAAATAAAAGGCCGATGGCCTAATATACTTTTCCAACAGAAGTGTTGCTAAGCCTTTGTTTGCAAAATACCCAGCGCCCCATTTCCCATCTGGACTCATATAATACGATATATAAAGCCCATTAGCCTTCAAAAAAGGTTTAAAAAGATCAATGAGTGCAAAAAAAAGGTTATCTGCCATGCCTGTAAGCAATAAGAAAACAGAAATGACAAAAACTCCTCTTGCAATTCTACTATGTTGAACTAATAGTGCACTGTAGAATAATAGCATTAAGGGGATAACCGATAGATGAACACCAACAGAAAATAGAAATAAAAATAAAGTATATATATATTTTCTATCAAAATAAAATACCAATACTCCATAAATAAAAATTGCAAAAGCAAAGTTATTTCTAAGACCGCTAACGTCTCTAACAAACTGACTAGTGCCAATAAGTAGTAGCAGGAAAATAATCATAAACCATTTTTTTGATAAACCAGAAGTCTCTGGATTTATTGGATAGGCTTCTAATATCTTTCTAAATGATAAAAACAAAAAAAAGTATTTAAAAAAAGTAATCGAAAAAGGAACAAATTGTTTAGATAAACCCAACTGGTGAACTGACCACATATAAACATTAAAAAAATAATGCTTGGGACGTGGATCTACCACAAAGATATCTTCAAAATGAACTTGAGACATCGTTCTAAAGTCATCGTAGTGCCGTGTCAAGTCAAAATCAAAATACGGAATCATCAAATAAGCTGAATATGCCATTGATAAAGAAAATAAAAAATATCCGAAATATTCATTCTTTGCCATAGACTTAAATATCCATGGCAATGCATACAGAGGGTAAAGAAAAGTACCAAACAATATCAATGGCTTATCATATTTGCTTACTCTTTTATCCACTTCTATCCCTTCAGCCTTCTCAGGAGATTAGCCCATTTGGACAAGCGTATCAGATTGGTTTTAGTTGGAGAAAGAGATAGTGCCCATAAAAATATCTTTCTTGGTAATGACAATTCCTTGACTATTCCTTTATTTTCTTTCATGTATGTTATCACTTTATGTACACCATTTATATATCCACTATCGCCTACGAGAGGTTCATGAGACATAAATGAAGTAATTTTCTTCTGCTCAAGTATCTTTAACGCATCTTCAATCTCAGAAAGGAGTTCAGCCCCACTGAGATATCTACGTATATGCTCAAATACCTCGAAATATTGGTACATTATTTTTGAAACATTCCTTTTTGATATTCCAGATGGATTATCAATATAATGATAAAATGCTCTGTTATATTTTCCTATTCGAGTGCTTTTTATCATTACTTTTACTGTTGTAAGTATATCTTCGCCATAACTCAAATGCTCTGGCAATCTTACATTATCATAAAGTTCTCTCTTGACAAATTTATTGCATAACATTCCACTATCTGGTTCTCTAAAAATTTTTTCTAATGCTTCCTTTGCAAAGAGTGTACCTTGTACATTCATAAACGATTTCTCTATATGAACATTTCCATAATCATCATCCAAATAGTAATCCACAACGACGACATCCAGATCATGCTTCACTGCATACTGATACATCTCCTCACATGCTGTCGGTTCCAGCCAGTCATCACCATCAAGCGTCTGAATATACTCTCCCCGGGCAATATCCAGACTGGCATTGCGTGCAGAGGGAAGACCGCCATTGGGTTTGTTGACGATGATAATACGATTATCCTCTCCGGCCATGCGTTCAATGATCGTCCGTGTGTTGTCTGTAGAACCGTCATTGACTACGATGATTTCAATCTCATTAAGCGTCTGATCGATCGCACTTTGGATGCATCGTTCGATGTAGGTTTCGACATTGTATGCCGGAATCATGATACTCACTTTTGGATTACGCATACAGATAACCTTTGCCTACTTTGTCTTCGAGGATTCTCACATTTGTTGCAATGCTGTTTGAATAGTTCGGGTCTTTAATCATATAATTTTTCCCATAGCTTGCCGAAAGATGTTCGTCGATATTGGCTGGCACCTGAAACATGCGATCAAAAAAAGCAATCGACTCAAATCCTGCATAGAGGTAGCGTAGCTCGCGCACAAGAAACTCTCCATCTTCCCTCACTGTTGCATTCCACCCCGCTCCCGGTTTTGGAACAAACAGATGACAGTACATCTCCTCATCTCGTCGATGAAAATAGAATATGTCTATGTCCACACCGTTGAGGCTGTAGGTCTCTTCTCTACCGAATTTTCCTCCATCTATCAAAAAGCCCCGCGTTTTCACAAAGCCATATTTGTTGAATATTTTTTCGTTCTCATCATGATAATCATCAAAAAAACAGGCCAAGTCAATATCGAGATCATGATCGATGAAGCCTTTTTCCCGTACAGCCCCAAGCAACGTTCCAAATTCCAACCAGTACAAAATACCCAACTCATGAAAAACATCATCTATCGTATAAAGTGCCTGTAAACCATTTTTTAAAAACAATTTATTTCGTCTGTACGCTTTGTATTTTCCTACAGTGATTCTATAGACATATTTTGCTATTTTGCATTTTCTCAACAGTTGTTTTATCATCGATATACTCCTAAATCCACTCTTTTTTTCATCACACTAAAGGACAGAAGATAATAGACCGCCAATCCAATGATACCGATCAAAAATCCCCACCAGCCTTGTGCCATAGCTGTGGCAGCGTAGCACATAAGAGCCACCGCAGACATGCTCGCGACAAGTACAGCAAAATGATCCAACTGCATCGGCTTGATCTTGAACAAACGATACACCTGAAAAAATTTGAAGAGATTGTATATTACCATGGAAGCACTGATGGCATACGCAATCCCAAAAGATTGATGCCTGAGCAGCACAATCAACCCGATCCCGACAATAAACCTAAATATCTCATTGTATATTTCCAGATGTTCATGTTCCGTCGCTCTGAGAATCGTCCCGGTGATCCCCGTCATCAGATCAAAGAAGTATCCTACAGAAAGGATGGTAAGTACAACCGGAAGGGTAGTGTACCCCTCACCAATAAAGCCTGAGATATAGTCAATATAAAAAAGCAAAAAGATCAAAATAGGAATATTGACCATGCTGCTGAGAAAGGTATGGGTCGTGTAGATGCGTTCGAGCTGATGGACATCTCGCTCTTTCCATGCTTCATGGATTTTGGGCAGAGCGAACTTGATCAAAATACCCCCCACGAGTCCCAGACCTGCTATCAGAAGCAAAGCAATACTCAGCGAAGCCAGCTCTGCATAGCTGCCGTACTCTTTTTGGGCGATCTGGGCGATGTAGGTGACGCTGGTACCGATGATTCCCAGCAAATAAAACTTCCATGCGCGAACGAAAAATGCTTTTTTGATATACCATTTTGGGCGATGCTTTATGAGAAAGTACCCTGCTACTATCGCAAAACCCAGCATATATACATAAAGATAGTTCCGTGCACTTGCAATCCCCATGAGGATCGCTCCGGAAAAGACCACGACCAGTACCACTCGGGGGATGAGTGTTGAGTAGATGATGGATTGAGCGACTCTTTTTTCTGCATTGAAATCCAATCCCACCAAAATAGCAATAGTCGAAACATATGCTGTCAAGAGGATCAATGCTGCAATCCCGTAGCTTTGAGTGTATCTCTCGATCACATACCACGCTGGTACTGCCACGATCACAAATGCCAAACTCTCGACAGAGACGAACAGACTGAAGGCATTTTGGTCTTCTCGGGTGATCTTGTTGCCCATATACAACGCAGCATAGTTGAAACTGATCAGCAGCACGACGATCTGGACAAACGACAGGTAATAGCTGATCTGCCCATAAATCTCTGCCCCAAGAATTTTGGCAATGAAGAAATTGAACCCGAACAAGAGGCCTGAAGAGATCAGGGTCAGGCCAAACGACGAAGCGATCTTTTTTTTCATCTACACCTCGATCTTTGCCGGAGCATAGTCGGTTAATTTGAATTTAGTTTTATCAAGTGCCCATTGTTTGTAGGCGTATTTCATATAATCTTCTCCATAAAACATCTTGAGCTGTTTCTCGATACGATGAGGAGCAAAAAACTCTGTATCATAAAAAGCAATCTTTTGGAGTGGAAAGATATCTTCTCTAGCAAACCTGCGATTATATCCAAACACGATATGGTCATCTTCTTCGATATAAGTGAACAGATCGACATGCAAGGTATTGGTCTTGCTGAGATTGACCCGGATAACACTGCCGACGATGTCTTCTTCATCTTCTATCACCACATAGGGTGTGGGTAATTTCTCTTTGAGCGTGGTTATGGCTTTTTCTTTTTGGTTTTCGGCTATCAAAATATCCGTATCGGTATCCCATGGTATCAATCCACCATGCCTCACCGCCCCCAAAAGCGTGCCAAACGAGATAAAATACTCTATCCCGTTCTCTTCGAGTACTCGCGTGACATCCTGCAATATACTGTAGAGGTGTGATGCACAACATACCGGTGTATTTTCTCCAAAGTATTCATAATGATAGTGCGGGCTCTGGGTGTTGCTAAAACATCGCTTTGTCTGAGCACTGCAGTGAAAATCTGGCCGTTGTTTTATATTTTTTGTCCGGATGGCACGGGCTTTTGCCATGCTTAGTTTTGTTTTGATGGGACGAAGGATATTTTTGACGGTTTTGATCATTTTTGCTCCATCATCTTATGTAGTTTGTTGTAAACCCTATGGATAACAGGAGTAGAAATTCCATTTGAATTGGCTATCTTGAGAATATAAGCCAAATCATGCCCAATATCCTCTTGGAAATACCTCGAATCAGTATCGAATACATATCTGTTCTCTTTGTTTTCCAAAGGTGCTTTGATACCCTTAAAAGCTTCAATACTGTACATTTTTTCTGTCATCTCTTTCGGATCACTCACACCATAATGTTCTTTGAGAGAACGGATATTTTTGAGTCCTAACTTATCAACTAGAACCATGAACTCTTCATCCATATCCAAAAGAATATTTGAAGCCATCTCATCCCACTCTTCATAAAACAAAACCTCTTGTTCGAATGGATAATCTTTTGTTTGCAATAGGGCATATAGTCTAGCACTGTGTAAGATAGGATTGGAGTTGGTCAGGTTAACTTCCATAAAATTATTCAAAAGTATAACTTCCATATCCAAGAGACCTGATAATACCTCTCTCATTTTTGATGCCTCTTTAGAGACAGCAATATGTATCATGTCTTTTGGGGTAGCTTTGACTGACTTTCCTTTTTCAACAATACGAGCAATAAAAGGAACTCTCTGTGAAGCAAAAACCATCATCTCTTCACCAATAACTTCTCTTACTTCATCATAAAACCCGCCAATTCCGGGAAAAGCTCCAAGGATTGTGCTTTCAGAAATGTAGGGTGCCACTTTTTGAAGTATACTACGGCGTATATGTGAGGGTACAGTAAATAATATCATATCACTGTCGGGTATCACGACTGAAGGGTCATCAGAAATCTTTTCTATAGCTCCTTTTTGCTGAGGCTTATCAACCGATACAATGCTATCCGATAGATACAGCTGAGATGCCAGAACAGAAATCTCTACATCGGCTTTGCTGCCCAGATATGTTATCAGGGCATGTGCGATATTGCCAAAGCCTACAATGGTAATCTTCATCAAATCTCTTCTAATTTACCGATCAAGAACTCATTATCCTCAAAATCTCGTACCGCCACACGGATATACTCTTTGTCCTCAAATCCGATCTTGCCGGTGAGATCCTTGATATAGATCTCGTACTTCTCTATCAGTACCTCGCTCAGCTGGGTCGCCGTGAAACGATCGACGACCTCGATGAGAAAGTAGTTCGCTTGTGAATAGACGGGTCGCAGATAAGGGATCTCTCGAAGGCGATCATAGAAACGATCCCGCTCTGCAGCGATCTTGTCGCTGGCGACTTTGTAGTCTTTTTTGTATT
The DNA here is from genome assembly GCA_033042655.1 of Cyathermia naticoides. Taxonomy (NCBI): domain Eukaryota; kingdom Metazoa; phylum Mollusca; class Gastropoda; order Neomphalida; family Neomphalidae; genus Cyathermia; species Cyathermia naticoides. Next base: position 9,083 of record JAUTWP010163542.1, read on the forward strand.
TGCCAAAGACCTGAAGAAAAAACTCACCGAAGGAGTTGATATTCCAGATCGTGATCTCACGCTCGATGGCTGCCATGATCTCCGTGTTGGATGTAGCAAGTATCCCAAGACGAGCTCCGGGTACACCGTAGCTCTTGGAGATACTTTTGATGATGACGAGATTGGGGTGGCGATCCAGGATCTCCTGAGTAATCAGCGTATTGGCTTCTCCCTCAGTGGAAAAATCTACGAAGGATTCGTCGAGGACAAACGTCTTGCCCATCTGCTGCAATCCGTCCGCCAATGTGAGCAAATCAGCTTTGGGGATGAAATTGCCGCTTGGATTATCGGGGTTAATGAGCAGGAGATTGTCGCACTTTTCTGCCAAGGTAATCATCTCATCGATACCATAGGCAAAATCTGGATCATCCGGGATGAACTGTACGACGCGGTCGTATCCGATACTCTCAGGGTATTCGTTGAAGGTCGGAAATGCCAGTCCAAAAGTACCAGAAATCGCTTTGCCCAAAGCGCGAATGATCTCAGCGGCACCATTACCTACGACGATATTTTCCGGTTCGACACCGAACATCTTACCCGCCAAGAGTCGCTGAGTACCTTGTCCCGAGGGGTACTGCTCCAGCAGATCATCAAAGTAGGCTTTGAACTCCTGCTTCATCTTTTCGGTAGGAAAATAAGGGTTCACCAGATAACAGAAATCCCTCAACTCAGGAAAGCGCCAATACCCGCCATAGCGTTTCTGAATAAGAGAAAGCTTCTCTTTGGCACTGTGGGCGAAGATCACTTCGGCGTTGGCCTTGTCCTGGATATCATCGATCTCATACCACTTCTCTCCCTCCAGTCGCATGGCACGCAGCTCATGACGATCGAGAATCGTCAGCACACGCAAGACCGATTCATAGTATTCATTGTCTCCCATCGCCTTGGAGTACGCTTCAAGGAACGGGATATAGATCTGATTCGAGAAGTTCTTGGAAAATTTATAAATATTGACAGTTTTGTAATACTCTTCCACATCCTGAAAACGGAAGGAGTTCTTGGAGAAAAAGTTGAGGATATGGTCATCCTCATCCAAGATCACCGATGTACCATCCATCCATGCCGCATATTTGTCAACAACGGCCAATGAAGGGTGTTCGTCCTCCAACAGTCGCCTGAGAATTGACTCCTCGAAAAGCAGATCACTTTCTAGCAAAATCGTATCGTCCTCTGCCAGTTTATCCTTGGCAAGATAGAGTGAATAGATATTATTTGTCTTGTCATAGATGGGATTTTCAACATATTCGATAGCAATGTTTTTGTACCGATTCCCTACATGATCGATGAGATTATCTTTCTTGTAGCCGACAACAAGTATGAGCTTGGTGATACCGACATTATTGAGTGTCTCCAACGCTTGCATGATCAAGGTATTTCCATTGACCTCCAACATGCATTTAGTGTTCTCTTTGGTATGTTTGCCTAGACGGCTACCGGTTCCTGCTGCGAGTATGAGTGCTTGCATATAAGTTGTCCTTTGCTTTGTTGCTCTTATTTTACCATATTATATATTGGCAGATGGTCAATAGTTCTGGCACTTGTTTGCCTTGATAGTCGGTGATTCAATTTTTGATCCTTCCAATGCTTCTGCTGACTTTGGTGAAGTCAAGATTGAACTCGGACTTGGTGGTTGTCTCTACAATCTCACCATCCTCGTCTTCCGTGAAAATCTCATTCTCGATGCCTATCACCTCTTCCCTCTTATTTGTTCCAGCTCTCTTTGCAATTCTTCGTACTCCTGCTTTTTGCGCTGGATGAATTTCTCCGTCAAGGCGATCTTGGCTTCGATCCCTTCTCGGGTGAGGAGATAGCGGTACTGCTTTTTGTGGGTGCTGGTGGCAAAGTTTTC
>JAUTWP010163553.1:0-10970 GCA_033042655.1 Cyathermia naticoides
AATGGACACAATGGGACTAAATTGTTTGTCTGGTTTTGAGAAGATTCCGGTTTAAAGGGGGTCCGGTTTAGAGGGGTTTCACTGTACATTATAGAACATGTTTTAGATGTTATTAATGAAAATATAAAGTTTGGGATGAACAGGTAGTGTGTAGATAGTGTGTATTGTTACTGTTGAAATGCTGCATTGGATACAAGGTAAAGTAATTAGTCACCTGGGGCCTTAAGCATGAGACGTGACAAACCCCTAGACTATTGTTGAACGTCAAGACTTTCACTTGCAACTCTGAATGCATGACCAATGTCTAAGACTTTCACGTTCAACTGTGAATCCATGGACAATGTCTGAGACTTTCACGTTCTACTGTGAATCCATGGACAATGTACATGTTGTCAGTTTTGAAGTTTTAATTATTAAATATTAGAAAACATCTGACATGTTAAAATGTACCTTTGTTATTACATGCATTAAATTTTATTAAAAGAGTTTTATTAGGCCATCCTTAAAAAATATCTTTGTTTGTCCCTTTCAGACCTGTAATTTCAAATGTGGGTAGGTGTGTGGGGGTCTCAAAGCATATTTAGCTACATGATTTATAAATTGAAATTTGTTAAACCAAAAAAAAAATTCTTCTCGAAAAAAGGTCAAAAAAAGATTTTGACAGCGGCCAGTTTTTATGGGTCAGTCAGGTAAGGACAAACAAATTTATTTCTTTATTTTCGCCTAATTTTAGTAGACTAGAATTTTTTTTAACGTTCATGCATGCCTGTCATGGGCTCAAGCTCTGACATTGCCAGAGTTTCTGTCCAAGACAGGAAGCTTATTTTAATATTATTTATTGTTTTTGTTTTTACACTGAGTGTTTTACTAATTTACAACCTTTAGTTGTAGACTATTTGTTCTGTGTTGAAAAATAGCTGTATATAAGTAAGGTAAACAGAGTGTGACATAACATTCACCCTCCTCATACACAAATCAGGTTGATTGGTTAAATTTCCATGCTTATATCTAATTACAGTTTAAGCATGTTGTGATGGGCACACAGCTCAGCGTGTTTTATTAATAAAATTGAGTTTGAATGTCTGCAGTATATGACACATTCATTTTGATTATATCTGTCAATCATTAAATGATAACCAGTGTGTAATAACTATTTACCTCTATCATAAATGTCATTGTAATCCATCACAAATGTTCAGTTATCTCCCCTTTTTAATATTTATAAAAAAAAACTTCTCCATTATCCATTATAAAATCTCAGAGCAAGTATATAACATCATAAATATAGAAAATAAGGTTTTGTTAATTTGTTGTTGCTGCACTTGTTTTGGTGACTTGTAAATATTGATGTAATGATTTTCTAAAGAGGGTTGACTAAATACGAGTGTTCTGTCTAGTTCAGTACTTTATTTGAAATCTGATAATCTCAGTCAGTTTTGTTCCTGCAAACACACACTTAAAAACAGGAGCATCAAAGGTAGATTCCAAAGTAAAGGAAATTTACCCATAAGAAAGTTTATTTTACTTCAGAACTAACATTTGAAAAAAACAATTAAAAAGCTTTTGAATTTTTGTAAAATAATCACTTTTTTAATTTATATTTTTATTATATTACATGCTTATAATTTCTGTTTGTTCAGAAGGAAGAAGAAATGTGTTCGCTACAAGAGGGGAGAGGATGGTACGGGTAGTACTGACGGGGAGGATATGGACGACGACGATGATGATGACGAAGCGTGTAGTGATTCGTTGCGGTCGGGAATCGACAGTGATTCAGCAGCAGACAGTCCTCTGCCTGCATCACGTGCGGAGAGTTTTCTCGTCAGTTCAGACAGTCGACTACCCACGTCACGCGCTGAGGGTTTTCTCGTGAATACAGACGGTCGGTTACCCACATCTCATGCAGAAAGTTTTCACATGAACTCGGACAATTGCCAGATCTCCCGACTCCAAGCCTCCCCATTTCTGAGCCACCAGAATAACGAACTCTCACACAACATGGACAAAATTCTTGACTTCCACGAAGGATCGAAACTGTTCATGGAGCTGCCGAAACACCTTTCATCCTCACCGACAGTGCCTAACTGTTCCCAGCCCAGTGTTCATGTCACACAGATCTCCACTTAGACTTAGATTGTGTGTGTATGAAACAACTGTTACCATTGCATAATATTGTCAATCATTATGTGTCGGTTCATCTGATTGGTCACTGGAGGAGAGGGACGGCAGCATTCATTTCGGCAAGTTTTTGGTCTCGGTGGAGGCAGGGCACATGGTTGCTTCTTCAAAATGTGGATTCTGCTTGTTACGGAATAGGAACCAAAGATTTATTAACCTTTTGAAAGGTAAACTATTGTGCTGAAATTTATCAAATATGTCGTTATTTTTGTACATGGTCGAGAAAGAATAAGTCTTCTTTCTTTTGTTCGTTTCTGGTGGACATATATATATCTATATCTATATATGAGGAAGCATAGGGGAGAAGTGATGGATCCCCACACAAAATCCATCCAGACTATAGAACGGTGTGTGAACAAGAAGTCTGAATAGAACATCACAAATGTTGGTATATCAGTATTTTTTATTCAGAATCATTCAAGTGCTCCAAGAAGCCATCTGTGCCCGGATTTTCTAACAATTTGGCGACACATTACAACTCTACAGTGTTAAATTTGACCGAGATAGTGCCTGCAGTACTAGAAATACAGACGAAAGCAAGCTGTCACTCTTTATTGTGATGTCTTTTTAAATGTTTTATTACGACTCCAGGATGGACAGCACTCAAAGTGCCAAATGTTGAGGATGGGCAAAGATGGGTTATTTGTATAAAATGTTATTCTAGAAAATCATTTATTCTGGTTAAAAGAAAAAGGTGGGTGGTAATTTGGTTTTAAGTCTATACAAATTATACAAAACAAAAAGATATTTGTTTTATCATCCAACCCCTCTTAACTTTAATCTTTTTGTTTTCAATATTTCATTTTAAAAAGGTTTTATTTTGTCTAAAATTGTTACAGTTAAATATATTTGAAATTAAAATGTCCTGCTATACAATGTGGGCCAGTGCAAAAATCTTCAAAAATCATTCATTTGACATAAAATTCCCAATTTTTTTTAGAAAAGTTTTCCCATTTTAAACTTTTAACAATATTTTGTCCCAATTTTATGAAAAAGGGACCCTGATTTTTAGAGCTAGATTAATCCCTATAGTATATTTTACCATTATCCATAGTATTGTTAATAATTTCTGATGAATTTGAATAGATTTTTGATTAAAGAATGTTAAAACGTTGCCCGCCTCACATTCAGTGGTTACTGACAGTTGTTTGTATTTATATTGTACATGTTCCTTATAGGAATACACAGAAATGATTTGAACTGTTATAATTTACTCAGCATATTACTTACCAGTTGAATGAAGTTATCAGCAATTCAATGATTTTACATCTTTTACTCATTATAAATACAAATACAATTGCACCTTTTTATAAACTGATGTTTTTCAGATCAACAGAATCATTATTCTCCTTGGTACGAGATTTTGTTTACAATATACATTTTAATTTTTATCATGGTCAAAATAGTTCCGGCATTGTTGTACATTCAAACTAAATTCAACCAACAGTCAGTTCAGGCCATGTTGTTTAACGCCTATGTTCAGAGCCAGGCTGTTGTAGCAGATGCCTCTCCTGGGTGTCGTTTATGTTTTATCCATCTACTATGTCTGGGACAGGAAAATAGTGTAGGAGTGAGCAGAGGGGGGCATTGTCACACTAGCAGAAACAAGTGAGTTTTCGCTAGCCCAGTCTTGTAACCAGAGTGGGGGTAATGGTGCATCGGCTTTTGGAATTCTTTAGTTTAAGAGAATGTTTTTCCAAATATGAAATTGAACCGCCAGTTACAACCATTATTTTTTAGTACCAGCACTTTCATTTGACAAGTGAACTGAACTACCCATTGAAATTACTGGTTAGATCAGTGCTAACCGAGGACCACTGTTGAATTACTGATGACATGATTCTGTTGATCATCACAGCACACTGGTTTATAAAAATGTGTAGTTTTAATCATATTGAAAGGTAAAGGAGTTGTAGTTTTAACTCAGTTGAAATTACTGACTAGGCTACATGCCACATTAATATGAAAGGTGGGAGTTGTAGTTTTAACTCAGTTGAAATTACTGACTAGGCTACATGCCATATTAATATGAAAGGTGCTGTTTGTTTTACAAACCTTCTAAAGAATGTAAATACTGAATCTGTAGACTCATGGTAGATGTGTACCATTCCAACAAAATCTAATTCTACCCAGAAATTAATGAATCTGAAAATCGAAAATAATCAATCTAATTACAATGGAATAAATTGTATTAAGACCTCAATGTTATCTCAAAATGTATTTGACCTCTTAATGTTTTCTCAAAATGTATTTGACATCAATGTTATCTCAAAATGTATTTGACCTTGTTATCTCAAAATATATTGATATATAAATGATTGAGATTTCATTTGATGGCTTAAAAACCTTCTACGGTAAAATTATACATTTTGAGATAACGAGGTCAAATACATTTTGAGATAACATTGAGGTCAAATACATTTTGAGAAAACATTAAGAGGTCAAATACATTTTGAGGTAACATTGAGGTCTTAATACAATTTGAGATAACGAGGTCAAATACATTTTAAAATAATACTGAGAGGTCAAATACATTTTCATATAACATTAAGGTCAAATACATTTTCAAAAATACATTTTCAGATAATGTAAGGACAACCAAGAAGCAGGAATTGAGAAATATATTTTTCAGACAATTCATTTCTGTAATGAACTGATCTGTAGACAGAAACAATTTACTGAAAAATCAGATGAGCCACTTTAACAATTTGTACAAGCTTCTGTTGAGTATTTATTTTTGTATGCTATGTTACATCTCGCTGGAAGCTGTCAAGCTAGGATTTAGAACATCTTACTGCACTTGTTAAATGAAGCATGCATATAAATATCTTATACAAGTTGTTTGGCATATTTCATCATGGAAACGGTTAATAATGTATGCTTGTGATAAACAATTATTACAGGTTTACATACAGCAATGGAATTGTGATAGATGTTTTCAGTAGGTCATGGTTTGCATGGGATTGAGGAAGTTATAGAAATTATAACTATATGTTATAGAAATTATAACTATAAGTTATAGAAATTATAACCTATTTCCAGGATCTGGGTAAAAAGTCTATGAATATTGTCATTTCAAGTGTTAAAATGAATTCTGTGGAAAAAATTAAAATACATTTTGTTTGATTGAAAAAAACTAAAAAATCCACTTCATTGCAATTTCTACACATTGATAAAAGTTTGCAGTCTGAACAGTTTTGGAAATCTCAATTTGGAAATGTTTTATAAAATTATAACGGAATTTGAAAATTAATTTGTTTTTAGTCATGTGATTTATTGATGGGATGTGTTTACCCTCTGTCACTTTTTCACCATTTCTACGCTAGGGAAAGACGTGTTTGTGTATGCATAATTAATGTGTATCTAATACAACCAGCCTAAATCACTTGAAAGACTGGCCACTTCCACAAATATCTGACAAACTGTACATTTTGTAATATGTATACCTGTTGTAGAAACAATTTGACCACCATAAGTGTAACTGATAAAATGTCCAGTAAGTGGAATATTACGTGCTAATCCATATGCCAGATGAATTTTAACTTTACAAATCCTGCTTCCAATAGCTTCTGAGTGTCCTGTGGAATCATGATGAAACACGCTAGCACTGAACTGCTGCTGTTTCAGCCTCCATAGTGTACACTATTGATAACACTTGATGTAATACTAATAGCTCATCTGTATGATAGTTGTATAGATGAACATAAGACTCATCCATTCTCTCATTCCTCCACATCTCAACACAAACACAAAGAAAAAACAACACGAGCCTTTGTTTACAAGCACTGTTTTCTTTCAGTTGCCATCGTTATTGTACAGTGGTTGGTTAGTTATGGGCTCTTTGTAATTTCTTCATTGCCAGTAAAATACTTTTTGATAGACCTTTACATGCAGATGAGAGGTATGCTGAGAAAAACAATATGAATGGTATGATTATAACCTGTTCAAATGAAATGGCACATTTATTGTTGCAAAGAAATAGTGCCAAATACTGCTTATTCTTGTCTTTAGTTTTAAATTCTTTATGAAGATTTGTAGCATTATTTTGCACATTGATAATGAGTTACATGTACATGTACAAGCATTTACAGAATATATATGAGAGAAATAGCTGTATAGATATATATTATATGTATATTATTATTGCTTGTTTATTTTTAGCTTGATTGTTTTTTGGGGGTTGTTTTTATAGCATGTCAATTTGGGAAGCTGATGAACTTTATTACAGGAATTTAGATGAAAATAAAATGTATTTTCCAGAAATTGAAGTTAGAGTAAGTTTTCTAATTGGCCCAGTATGAATTTACATATGGTCTTGTTGCAAATGTTGCTTTGTAAATTGTTTTTTCCAAGTTGCATTTGGCCCCACAGCATAATAACCAACAGGGCTGATTTTCTCATGTTAAAATTAATGTGCACCGTGTGATATATTTGGTGCAGATTTTGAAAACCTAATATTGATCATTACTGCTATTGTCTGAGTCAGAGTTCAGTCATATGATGTTTGGCCGTGTCTCAGATTACACGTTTCTCACAGTTTTCCAGCAGAAACACTTCAAAACCATGGTGTCCCATCTGAAAGTTTAGTGTTTTGAATTGTGTTATTTGAAATGAAATCTGTGATACAGAATAGCACTGATCTCAACACTATGCTTGGTAATCTTCTTGAAGTTGTCAGCTTCATTACATCAGGAATATTTGTATTTGATTAAAAAAAAAACTGATATTCTGTATTGTTAGTTTACAGTTTTGCAGTACGTGTTCTGAACTTTAAATTCTAATCTCATTTTTTTATTACATAAATCTTGACAATCATAAAAAATTAGCAAATTAGCACAGAAAATAATCAGTCTTTGGCCAGAGATTGCCGAGGTCATAACTGAGGCCCAAGATGGGTGTTTGCTATAACAACTAGTTCTGAATGTAGACATTAAAATTTTTGACTTGACAAGACAGTGTTAAAAACAATTTTTAATGTTTCTGTAAATGTGAAAAAAATGTTTAAATTTTTAAAAACATGGGATAATTTTTTTTTTATATGGCTTGGTGTAATCAGAAAAAAAAGTGACATTAAGCTTGTTTATGTAAAATATATTATCATGTTTTTATTTTAGTAACATCTGTCAATATTCATTTTAAAAGTTGATTTTGAACAAAATCCGGTACAGACATATTTTCTTAAAGTTTACCAAAGAAAATGTATTGAGTTTTAAAAAAGTAGTAAGTTTAGTTAGTTTTTTTTAACATTATTTATTTCAATTAAAACTGGAATGGCAAAACATATATCCATACCTTTTCCTAGTAAAGTTTGTTTTATTTAACGATGGCACTAGCACACATTGATTTTTATCTTATAGGCTATTCGATGTCAAACATAATTATGTTGTATTTGAGAGCAAGATGGTCCGCCTTGAAAAAACATTTTGTTAATATTTCAAAACATGACATAATCTCTCAGATGTTACACTGATTTCTGTAGATTCCTATCATTTCTCATTAGCCAACCGTTTACCTGACAAACATTTGCTCTGTCCAAACAGCGACTAATACAGTTTAAAAGACACTGAGTTGATACAAAGGTAGTGTTGAGTGTATTTACATTGTTCTTCTTGAACACAATCGCCCATGATGACTTAGAGACTTGGGATCATATATGTAAAATAATGCAGAAGTTTAAACACTGGGTTGACACAAAGGTAGTGTTGAGTGTATTTACACAATCGCCCATGATGACTTAAAGAGACTTGGGATCATATGTAAGACAATTCTCACACCTATCTCTACACATGAAAGACATTCGTTCAAACATGCTTTCAAGCTGTTACACTGAACATCGTAACCCATTGCTTACCATGTGTGTTAGTTAAAACTCTTGTTTTCTTTGCTTAATTCCTAAGTGTGAGAGGAAGATGCTGGACAATGGCTGGTCTGTATGGGGATACTCTGGCTGTGACACTCGGATTTTCTCACAGATTGTGGTGGTCTGTATAGGTGACACTTGTGGTGTTAGGTTATTGCATTTGGCTTTTCTCAGTTTATGGTGTAAACATGACGGATCATCTGTAGATCATGATATACCATCTAACACCTCACCTTGGACACGCAGTTTGGCTTTGGGTCTGAATTCCATAGTGTTAACATACAAGGGAGCATGGTTGAACCATTGTTTTTTATGTAACTACTCTGGCTCCTTTAATCTGCTGTAAGCTTGCAATGCTCATGTATGAGAATAAATAACAAATGAACATAACTTGTATTAAAATGAATTCAGATTTGATGATTTTTTTTAAATCTTGTTTAGTGTTTTTTATATATTATTTTCAAATTTTAGTTATAACACCATGGTAATAAAATATTTCAATTCATTAATAAGTTATAATTTACATAATAATTTGTGTGAATCAATTGGATTTTTTAAAGTCAAAACTGTTTGTAAAACAAACATTTGAAATCAGCATATTTTGTCATTGTTAACTGGATCCTGATTGATATAATTGAAAATATTTTTCCATGGGCTGAATATACTTTTTATTATTTTGTCTTATTTAACATGCAGTTGTTTTAGATAGTTACACGAAGTAAAATGTTTTATCTCAATTTTATCATTGCTTGCTGAATGTTTAATTTGTAAAAGAAAAAACTGAAAATGTCATTGTCAAATAATGACAACACAATTTTATTTTAATGAATCAAATACATAATTATATTTGTTTTATTATATGTTTAAAAAAACTGTTAGCTTTTATTTAATTTTAAACTTTTAGTTATTATAAACACATGAAATGTGCAGTTAATTTAATTCGACAAGCAAATTGCAGCATCTTAGAATGCGCAGGTATTTAACTACTATTTTGAATAGTGATGTGCCCTTGTTAGGAGAATGTTGTTTCATCTGCTTTGCTATTTGTTTATTCAACATTTTTATTGTTTCCCCTTTCATACATTTTTATGCATGGTAATTTTCCTTTTCTAAGAAGTTATTTATAAACCATATTTGTTTTTAACTTTTATTTATCTTGTACATTCTGTTTGTTTTATAACCATTATTAATAATAGTAAGAAAAACAAAGGACATGAGGTTTGATCAGTATTATTTGTTTTTAATGGAAATTCTAGATTGTCACTGAATATTGGGAATGACTGTTATTGTATGTTTAAGATTCACTTATTTTCTTTAATACCAATTAAGACTATTTTATTGTGGTTACTTTCAAGGTTTACTTTAACAAATTCCATGGATATTGATATCCAAATATAAAATTAAAACCATAGTAATTAGTATCTTAACCATGAGAGAAACTATAAATGAAATTTAAACTGTTTGTGTAGTACTAACAATTACTGTATATAACTGGAATTGGAGATTCTAGTATGACAGAAAATTCAACATGAATGTTCATAACATCTAGATATGTCTATTTACCAATGAAGATATAAATATGTTGCTACTGAACAAAGTGCTCCTAATACTTAAATTCAAAAACATACAACATTTATACAAAATTAAATTTTATTTATACAATTATGGACTTTGCTAAGTTTCATAGCAAGGAGATTTTTTAAAATAAAAATTGGGGCTAAAATGTCAGCAGTTGGAATGCTTCCAAAATATTCAGTTTTATTTTGTATTTTTATCAATTTTTTATTGAAAACAAATTATTGGCAAAGTAAATATGTCTCTTGTATATTTTCTCCAATATTTATTGTGCAGCGGCAATGGACCTAAAATAATCAATTTTTTTTATACAGTATGTAGATTAGTATGACTCATTAAATATATTCAAAAACGTCTCCAGGTCTCTTCCAATGGCTCTTGCATACATTAAAACATCTGCTGTGTAATGAATTTATATTTTAGCTTTATTTGCCTGTATTTTTAATTAGATATATTTTGGTTCATTATGTGTCTTGTTATGTTTGAAAGAGTTTGCCTGTAAACATTGGCTCCATTTTCACGCAGAAATTCATCTCATCGCTCATTTTATTATCAATCCTTGTATTTATATGTTATCACGTCATTTCTGTAATAAACGTACAGTTGAAACTTGTATAATGTTTGTTTTCTTTGTGAATTTGTTGTCTTTATGACATTACTACACTTCTATCTCCTTGACAAAATAAAGTTTGTTTTATTGAATGACACCACTAGAGCACATTGACTTTTGCTTTAACCATTGGCTATTCGATGTCAAAACATATGGTCGGTCATTTTGACACATTTCTTTAGAGGAAACATGCTGCCACCACATAGGCTACTCATTCTGATAAGGAATGAAATGGAATGGAAATATTTTTAACGTGCTTACATCACAAGTGTTCCAGCATGCCCCTCCTGGGCACGACATCTGGTTTTCCGGGTGCCCTACTCAGGACGGGATGTCTGATAAGCTGTAAGGTTGTTTTATATACACGTTCCTATAGACAGGACAGAGATAGATGTCCTATGCACCGCATGATCTACCGTATTCTACTACAGTGGACACTTTGTATCATCAATTTTGCATAATCAATGTTAATGCCCATGGACGATGTTTAGACAATGATTCTGACAGAAATTTATTAACATGCATACATCAGAGAACTGTTCAAGCACGTTCCCTGTTAGCTGCTTCTGGCAGAGCTAGCAACCTGCTCCAAGAGGAGAAACCGTGATTATTGATAGTACAATGTATGTCCCTATGGTATAATAGTGCAATCATGTATATATTTTGAATTAGATGATGCTCAAATCACTGATCCCCAAAAGAAATGATACCAAGATTCTGAGAGACTACTGAAGAAAAAACAAAACA
>JAUTWP010163564.1:0-10970 GCA_033042655.1 Cyathermia naticoides
CCTGTACAGACAGCTCAGGAGGGTGAGCTGTGTACCAATGACAGCATGGTTGAACCTTAATTGGATGTAAGCACGAAAATAAATATAACCAACCAACCATATGGGTCTGTTTACGACAGCTGAAAACCGACCGCGGTAGTTCGGTGGTTAATCTATCGGTCGAGGCTGTTAGATAAATTTTTCTTAAATTCAATGAAGGTTCCAGCACGCAGTCATAGACACTTAAAAGACAGATGTTAATATCGAAGATCTGAAACTCGCTGCCACCGTGTAGACTGCTTTTCAAAAAGCAGTAAGGCATCTTTTATATCCACTTTTTCACAGACAATATAACACATCCATGTGTGCTTTGTTAAACACGTGTGAAACCATGGATGTTGTAAGTGGTTACACCTTCCTTTTGAGCCTCGTGAAACATTGAATATTTAACGACGTCACTGGAAAAAAGTAAAAAGTAAAGTTTGTTTTGTTAAACGACGCCACTGAAGCACATTGATTTGTATATTATCAGCGGCTATTGGACTTAATTCATGTGGTAATTTTGACATATTTCTTCAGAGGAAATCCAATGCAACATCGCTGACCAATCAAAGCATCGGTAACATGTGAAACTCTTGAACGGTTTTCACTAATAGTTTCATAATTCCAAATTAATTCCCACTGACTGCTGACTAAATACAAGTTTGTAAATTAATGGGTCTTAGAAAATAGTATTTTCACAAATAATGACCGTCACCTATTATTACCAATATTAGATGCAATAGCTGTTACCCGTTATGATTTTGTCAAACCTCTTCAAATTTTGAAACGGAAATATTTTATTTTGTGCAGTGCAAACGTATTTGCAAAATAAATATTTCCAAGCGAATAGATAACAAGTGACGCGATTCGCCCAATGGGGTCTCATTGCATTCAATTAAATGCAACCATTTCGTGTCTCAAAAAGTCCTCCACATATGTCAAGATGTTATATACGGAACGTGTATCTAGCCTTTTGTGAAGATGCTGTTTCTGGTACTATTGAATACGGAGAACATCATACGGTACTAAAAATTCCTAGATACCAAAAACCAAACATTACAACTCTAGTGTGGATATTTTGGTCTGATATCTGGATTGATCAATGGTGATTAAACTGTTCTCTTGTGTTTCTTGATCTCTACAACCTTGGCGTCGATACCATTTAAACCTATCATTCTATGGTGAATAGTAAGGGAGTTATAGGTGATTTAATGTAATAGCAGCCATCTTGGACGCCATCTTGGATTTGACAACTTTCTGGAAGTCTGTTTTGGTCGATTTTTAGTATGATATTCTCCACATCCAATGCTACCAGAAAAAAGTTTGAAAACCTTTTTTTTAGAAATTGTGTGGGTGTAGGGTGGTATTTTATAAATATATTTAACATATTAGAAAGCTGTATGCCCTAGATACCCTATGTTTGACACATAACAGCCGCTGTTACACAAAACCGTAGCCGGTTAACTTGTAAATGTCGCTTTTATTTAAGTCTCTTTAGAGCGGCGTGAAAACGAATGGAATATCAATACATAAAGTAATTACAACAGGCATTGCTGTAATAAGCAAGACATCATTGTTGTACAAGATTCGTACAATATGCACAGCACATTTTAACACATTATAAGATGTCGTACGAGATTTTTGGATAATGTCGTTAAAGCGACTTTTTGTGTTTTAGCAAAGTGACATTCTTACATTTACTGAGAGAGGGGGAGGGGCAGATAGAGAGAGCGATAGAGACAGCTAGAGAGAGAGGCAGAGAGATAAAGACATAGGTAGAGAGATAGGACCAGACACAGTGATAAACGGAGTGAGATGATAGAGAGAGGCAGAGAGAGAGAGAGGGAGACAGTGGGGCAGATATATATAGATATAGAGAGAGCGATACAGAGATAGAGAGGCAGAGAGATAGAGAGAGACACACACACATAGATGAAGATAGATATATAAATAGAAAGAGAGATTGGGGGCGGGGGAGGTAATGTAGAAGAAAGTGGGCTAGATAATGAAAGAAAGACGGATGGAAAAAGAAGAAAAACACAGAAAGACAGATACAGATAGTTTATAATAACGGTGGTTTAAACGAACAGTAACTATTAAAATATCAGCTAATCCAATGTAAATATACTCAGAAAAAAAATTACTGCTGTTTTTTCTTTCTATTAAATGGTACCAGATGTTTTCTTCCCAAACTTCAAAACAAAAGCTATCACCAACCACTGTTGAACTACATTCCGCTACACCACGCCAGTTTATCCTAGGATGCACATACCTTTCCGCCATCATTGAAGACAAACATGTGCATAGCGTACATGTAGCGCATTTAGAAAACAGCTTTCTCCAGGCGCGGACCCACGCAGCGCAGCCAGCGAAAACCTTTTAAAATTGTAAACACATACTCCGCAAAATCAGACTGCACTATTTAATAATGTGGTACCATTTTGATTCCGAGATTCATCAGGAATAATTTGGGTATTCAATTCATGACGCCATTTTTAATATTTGGAAGCCATTTTGGAATAATGGTGGTTGATTTAGCTACTTGAATTATTATAATCATATTTTTGGGTTAAAATGTATAAATTAAAAATATTAAAAGTGATTTGAAGTAGGCTATATTTCGTTATCAGTCTATTTGAAAATGTCAATATTATGGTTGCCATTTTGAATTTTCAACAATATGGCAGCCATCTTGGATTTTAGAAATTGGTATTTCAAAACGATAAGGCCAAAATACATATAACTGCATACATGAATTTTAAAAATCGGTAAATTTCTAGCCAAATAGTGATGTTTTTATTCCACCCCCATGATAGGGAGGGGGAGGGGAAAGAGAGGGTTTCAGTACCTGGCCCACGGACTACTAAGTGAGGCTATGCATTTATCAACTTTTTAAAACTTTCTTTTCATCTGTAAAATGGAGTGTGCCATTGGTCCACAACTAGTTCATCAAAAGCTGTGGTATGTGCTGTCCTGTCAATGGGTAATGTATATAAAAGACCTCTTGCTGATTTTCGGTAAGCGGGTTTCCTATAAAGAAATATTTCAGAGTGACCATAATTTTGACGTCCAATAGCCACTAAGATGTAGAAATAAACAAAAATGATATTTTAAAATTTGGGAGTGGGATGTAGCTCACTGTCAGTTGGTAGCATGTCCGCCTTTGAAGTGGTCGATCCTTCTCAGTTGACCCAATTGCAGCTTGGTTCATCAAAGGTGATGGTATGTGCTTTACTGTCTATGGAAAAATGCATATAAATGATCCCTTGCTGCTTATGAAAAAGAGTACCCTATGTAGCAGCAGCAGGTTTCCTCTAAAAGAAATGTGTGAAAATGACGATAATTACGTATGACATCTAATAGCCACTGATAAGCTAAAAATCAGTGCTCTAACAAACTTGTTTTTTTTATTTATACAGCATATCTACTTCATTAGATTCTTACAAGAAAACCAATTGATCATGATGAACCAGCTTAGTTATTAAACAGTAGTAAATTAATTAGTGTGAGAATCATCAAAGACGTGTTATCAAGCCTGTTAATAAGTTTCACACATATTCTCACACATTTTTTCAATTAATTTGGATTCTCATGCCAATATTAATTCTACGTGACAAATGCCAGGTAACGTCAGGTAAATTTATTTTCATGATTCTCAGAGAACTAGAGTGGGATGTAGCTCAGTCAGTAGCGTGTCCGCTTTTGAAGCGGTCGGTCGTTGGATCGATTCTTCTGTGGACCTAGCTGCAGCTAATCAAGGGCAGATACCAGGTAATAAAGGGAGATAATGAAAGCTAATCAAGGGCAGATAATCAAAGCTAAATAATGAAAGCTAATCAAGGGCAGATAATCAAAGCTAAATAATGAAAGCTAATCAAGGGCAGATAATCAGCTAAATAAAAGATAACCGAGGGCAGATAATCAAAGCTAACCAAGGGCAGATAATCAAAGCTAACCAAGGGCAGATAATCAAAGCTAACCAAGGGCTGATAATCAAAGCTAATTAGGAGATAATAAAAGCTAAATAATCAAATCTAATTAAGGGGAGATAATCAAGGGGAGATAATCAAAGCTAAATAATCAAAGCTAATTAAGGGGAGATAAAGCTAATCAAGGGCAAGCTAACTCAAGCTAATTTATGTTAACTTATACTGGTAGGTTGCAAAACAAAATACTGTTCATGAACGAGACTGTAAATACAGAACTTGATGATACGCACATTAAATCAAACATCAGTAACACGACTCAGGGGGTTACTTAATGGTGTCCTTTGACAAAAATTAGCTTAATTATGGTATTAAAGCTCCTTCATTGCCGGCCTGTGGGGAATGCCATGCATTATTTCACCAATGCTGAGCTGTTTCATCTGTTCAGACTCCCCTCGTGTGTGGCTGTACGTGTACGTAGCATCTTTTCCAGATGTGAAACGACAACACTAATAACAAACCGTTTCACAAATACATGTACCGTACAGAGTTAAATTACACACTGTATTTATTAAACAACTTAGACAGTTATTGGACATCATATATATTATGGTCATTCTGACAGTTTTTTTTAAAGAAACCAGCCAGCCACCACATAAGCTACTCTTTTTGATAAGCAGCATGGTGTCTTTTATATGCACTTTTTGAGAGACATGACAGCACAAGCAATAGCCTTTGTTGAACCAGTTGTGGTCCACAGGATGGAATGGAAAAAAGCCAAAACTGCAAATAGGTACATTGAGAAGGATTGATCTGATGATATGACTTTTTCACATGCCAACATGCTACTGCATAGTCAGGGACCCATATTCTGTAGGAGGCTTAAAACAGCTTTTAGAGTGACCAGCTAATTTGCATATGACATTTCAAATTGGTACTCCCCATCTCCACTGATCATTTCAATACCAAAATGGTTTCTCCATCTTAAAAATTAAGAAAGCTTTACAAATTTATGATTACAATGAAAGTTCTATATGTGGTGGGGGGTTACCATGGAAACATGGCAAGAGAACTCCTTTATATGGAGATTTTTCTATCAGATATCCACCAGTTTTAAATAAATAAAATATGGATCCACTGAGAAGGATCGATCCAACAATTGACTGCTTCAAAGGTGGGCATGCTACCGAGCTAGATCGCGCTCCCTAAACGCAAATGCTCAACAATGTCTGAAGACTATTCTGAACATGTCTTGTTTTAATCAAAAACACACGAGCTTTGTCTGGTGGATGCTTTGTTTTTTAACTTGTAAATATATACCACATAATCTTACTTTAAAATATTTAAACATTTATGTAAGCATATTGTACACACAGCTTCACTATAAGTTTTTTTCAGTCTTTTCACTTATCTTAAGATTTTGAAAGCTTTCGGAAACACGAAACAAACTGTCAAATGCGATAACCTGACAATAATGGAATCATTTGTATAGAGAGCGGTACATACCAACACAGTGTGATAAAGGACAAGAAAGGAATCATTTGTATAGACAGCGATACACACCTCAGCTAAATCCAGCCAATCAGATAAGGGGTAACATACTGACAAAAACATGTAAGGTGAACGAGAGAGTGGGGTTCTATTACAAAATAACATGACTGGTGATAAAATATTTGTTATAATTGGACAATCTCTCGCTTAGACACTCAGCAATTTTCTCCTCTGTAATCTGATTTGGCTAAATAACAAAGACTGTATTGTGAGCAGCTAATTTAATGCAGCACCATTTTCTTTAAAGTTAAGAAGAATACTTTGATAACTTTGTCAGTTCACTTTGTAAACTTGTTTTACAGAAGATTAAACTTTCAGAAATGCCGGGGTGCTCAAATTAAAATTCTGCATAACCCATTAGTAGGTTACGCAATAAATATTTATTACGTAATCATTTTCGTTCGCATAACCCTTTTTAAAAATAATGAAAAAAAATTTCTGTGTTTAATACAAAAAGTTTGTTTTGTTTAACGACACCACAAACACATTGATTTTTATCTTATCATCGGTTATTGGACGTCATTCATATGGTCATTTTCACACACTTTTTAGAAGGAAACCTGCTGCCAGCAAGGGATCTTTTATATGCACTTTTCCATAGACAGAACAGTATATACCGCTGCCTTTGATGAACCAGTTGTGGACCACTGGATGGAATGGAAAATAGCCCAAAGTGCAGCTGGGTCCACTAAGGATCGATCTGACAACCGACTGCTTCAAAGGCGGGCACGCTATTGACTGAGCAACATCCCGCTCCTGTTTAATATAATTATATATATAAAAAAAAATCACACGAATGTGAAATGGGTTTGAACCTTAATTGAATGTAAGCACGGAAATAAATATAATCAACCAGCACAATATCCACTTCATGAAACTAACATGTCACTTGTAAGCTATACTTCTATGTATACATGTACTTGGGGAAAAAATAACTGTTTTAGAAAAAATGGTATTGTTTACAATAGTTCCCATACTGCGCACCAGGTGGTGCTGAAAATGATACCATTATCTAGAAATCTATCATCGTCTTGATATTTGCATTGCATTCTGCACATTTCTACCAACAGAAACTCAGAAAAAGTAAAAATGTCTGTTTCGTTATGGGTACATTACACTAAATATTAATATAGAACGTGGTGGATGGATAAAACCATAAACTGTGCCCAGGAGAGGTGTCTGCTATAACAGCCTAGCTCTGAACGTAGACATTAAACAACTTGACCTGACTTGACCAGAAAAAGAAAAATGTCTTTGTTTCAGTCTGTTTATGTTAGCGTTTGCAATTATGATTTTCAGAAAAAAATACTATTTTATTTAATGATGCCATTAGAGCACATTGATAGTTTTTTAATCATAGGCCATCAAACTTACCGTAATTATAGTCATTCTAACAGGGATTTTTTATTAGTAAAGTTTATTTTTATTTAACAACACCATAAGAGCATCTTGATTTTTTATCTTATCAACGGTCATTCCAACACATTTCTTTAGAGGAAACCCTCTTTTTTGATAAGCTGGAAGGGGATCTTTTATATGCATTTTCCACAGACAGGACAGTACATACCACAGCCATTGATGAACCGGTTATGGAGTACTGGTTGGAACGAATAATAGCCCAACTGCAGATAGGTCCACTGAGAAGGATCAATCCTTTTTTATTATATGAAACCTGTTCCGATAAGCCAGAAAGGGTCTTTTATATGCACTTTCCTACAAGCATGATAGCACATACCATGACCTTTGATGAACAAGTTGTGGACCACTGACTGAAATGAAAAATAGCCCTACAACAAACGGGTCCACTAATAAGGATCGATCCAATGACCGACCACTGGCAGAAATGAAAAATAGCCCTACAAAAAATGCGTCCACTAATAAGGATCGATCCAATGACCGACCACTCCACCATTAGTAATAAAGCATATTGGCAGTGACAACAGCCCATCAACATAATGGCAAACATTTTGTGTTAATGCAGGTGATAATTGCTGGCAGGCTTCTCAACACATCGAGATTTCAGAATAGATAGACATTCCAGGTTTATTGCAGAAACTCATCACAAGTCATTAGCTGCATAGTTAAAGCATGTTCACCAGTCAGTCAATCAAACTCTGTACTTTACTCATTTGCTTATCATATCATTGGGTTATTTGGTTATCAAGCTCGACACAAATGTCTAGGCTATTTTCCATTCTAACCAGTGCTCCACAACTGGTTCAACAAAGGCCATGGTAGGTGCTGTCCTATCTATGGGAAAGTGCATATAAAAGATCCCTTGCTGCTTATTGGAAAGTAAAGTTTGTTTTGTTTAATGACGCCCCTGGAGCACATTGATTTTTATGTTATCATCATCACAAGTCATTAGCTGCATACTAGTAGTTAAAGCATGTTCACCAGTCAGCCAATCACACTCTGTACTTTACTCATTTGCTTATCATATCATTTGGTTATTAGGCTTAATGTACTGGGAAGGAAAAAAAAGAGAAAAGTTTGTTTTGTTTAACGACGCCACTAGAGTACATTGATTTTTATCTTATCATCGGCTATTGAACATCATTCATATGGTCATTTTGACACATGTATTTGAGAGGAAACAAACTGCTGCCACATATGCCACTCTTTTCGATAAAGAGCAAGGGATCTTTTATATGCATTTCCCCACAGACAGGACAGCACATACCACAGCCTTGATGAACCAGTTGTAGAGCACTGGTTGGAATGTAATATAACCCAACCTGCAGCTATGTCCACTGAGAAGGATCGATCTGACGACAGACCGCTTCAAAGGCGGACACGCTACCGACTGAGCTACATCCCACTCCACTCACCCATCATCTAATTTACACAACTGTGGAATGTATTAAAACAATAAGCAAGTATGCCAAATACATGTAGTGTAGAGAAAACTATTTCCAAAAAACGATTCCTCAAAGAAATTTAAAATGAATTAAATTTTAAAATACACATATACATGAGAAATGTCGCGCAAATCATTGATGCCGTAACCTTTATGACGACCTTCAAATGACAGACTAATCTGTATTATTGAGTAAATATCGTGACTCCAACAGAAAACTACTCCTATCAAAAGGTATTAAACTGAATGTGTCAAATTGGCTAGCACTCATGCAAAAAACCACACACTTCTTGCGTTAGATGATGAATGACTTGTAATTACGGGAATCCAATGTGAAACATGTATATCATAATGGTAGCGGTACTCTAAATGATTAGCACGTTTCCTGTAATGTTATCTCATCTAATAGCTGTGGAAATAGTAATTAATAATATTGGTTGCCGAGGAAATAACACTGAACGATATAAAACCACAGTGGTATACATTCCAGGTGTAAGATAGGAATGTAATAGTCCATGATAAAACTCAACTGATTGTGGCGTCTGCCAAACTAAGGCATACATGGTTAATTTACATTCTGTCTAATTAATCAAATAAACTGAATATTCAGGAAGGGTTATATAAAATGAGGAATGATTGACTGCCTACATATTTCAAAACACACATTAACAGCAGCAAACCCCTCCAAACCCCAAAACAAACACCATGAAACTGAATAAAAAGAACACACACTTCTTTTTTCTCCAAATTCTGAAGTATCTAAACCAAGAGGCGAGGGTTTGACAGACGATTCAAGCACCAGTGGATGCTAACCACCAGCTTATTGCCTGTTCCACTACGTTAATAGCATGTCCAGGGCTCGAATTTAAGCATTTGTAACCCACGGAAAATTTGAAAATGTTTGACCGTGGGTGAAAGACTTGTGTTAAAACTTAACTTTTGCGACAAATAAAAATAACCGGTTATTTTGTCAGTGGCTACACCATGCCATCGGTGGAGCACATTGCTTATGGCAATTTATTCAAAACCAGTGACAATGGCCGGTGCCGCCGTTAAGTACCAGCCCTGCTATCTCTTTATGTCACACCCCAAGCGTCAGTAGAAGCTAACAACCAGCCTATTGCTGTTCCGCTAGGTTATTCACCTATATCTTTCTGTCACACACCATTAAGAATAGTCGAATCAGCACAATTATATAGCTTATTTTAAAAAGGAAAACACCACAACAAACACCTAGATTGGTGTATGTGAATTCTAAACGCCATACATGACTCACGACACGCTTCATCTAGCCCTACTGGCTTACTTAAGCAGATAAAGTAAAATACTAGACCAATCCAGAGTGCTCCACAAGGCTCAATGGCAAGCAGTAACCACTTAGGCCGACCACTGGTTTAACAAATGCCATGAATAAATCACAGGATAGCACAAATGTTGTGCTATCCTGTCTGTGGGAAAGTGCATGTAAAAGATCCCTTGCAGCTCAACACTACTAAACCGAAACCTATGTGGCGGTACCGGGTTTCCTTTCTTCTACTAAAATTAGACAGAAGACCATAGTATAACTAATCTTGTGTAACTAGATGAAATCGGATGCTGTGCCAGGAGGAGCGTGCTTGAACCTATTTGGTGAGGCAAGCACGTTACAATTCTTACCACTACTAAACAAAAGTGCAATAATGTTGTCCGTGTAGGGGATTAGGCGAAGTCGGATGCTGTGCTTGAACACCCTTAACCCTCCTAAAAATTGCCATTGTTAAAGGGACTAGAACCGTATTATTTCGGTTGTTTTAATTCCTTTCAAGGATTATAGTTATGGAAAGTGTATATAAAAACTTTCTGCAAATTACAAAAGTTCAAAGTACAGATAAACCAAAAATGTTCTTAATAAAAAAATAAAAAAGTAAACATTGTCTGCCAGATAAAAGTTTACTTTGGGATTTTTTTTCAATATTCGGCTAAAGCCAGTGCGTTTTTTTGTTTTTTGTTTCTCGATTATCATACTTACGTGGTAAAATTTGACCACGCAAATTTCCAGATCGGTAAGTGAATAACCGGTTTGATGCATCAGTTAATACCTGTAAATACGATTCTAATCCCTTTAAAACAACATCTACTTTAGTCAGCCTGTACACCAATACCTATGTGAGAAACACCACCCACATAAAACATGGTTAATAACAAGTTAAAGAGCAAGACGAAGACTTCACATAGCACAATGCCGCTATCTAGAATGACATTATAAAATACGTCTAAGTGATAAAACACAAACCAAAAACAAATACAGATCAGTCGGTAGAGTGCCCGCCTATGAAGCGGTCGGTCGTCGATCGATCATTCTCAGTGGACCCACCTGCAGTTTGGGCTATTTTCCGTTCCAACCAGTGCTACACGTCACAACTCGTTCATCAAAGGCCGTGGTATGTGCCGTCCTGTATGTGGGAAAGTGCATATAAAATAATAGGTTTTTTTGTTTGGTGGTGAGTTAGATTGATATTAAATTTCATATTGATGATCTGATGAAGTTTTCCCATATACAGTGGAGACTTTCTAAACCAGATTCACTTGGAACCAACACAATATGCCAGGTTTAGACAGAATACACTCTATTA
>JAUTWP010163575.1:0-10969 GCA_033042655.1 Cyathermia naticoides
AAAGTGCATATAAAAGATCCCTTGCTGCTTATCGAAAAAGAGTAGCCTATGTGGCAGCAGCAGGTTTCCTTCTAAAATGTGTGTCAAAATGACCATATGAATGATGTCCAATAACTGATAAGATAAAAATCAATGTGTTCCACTGGCATCGTTAAACAAAACAAACTTTACTTTGTTTATTAATACAGTTAAACTTCTATTAACAGAAGTATACAACTAAACACACATAGAATAGAAAGTACAGTCGATTCTGTCCAAACCAGCATCTGTCTAATCCAGAAATCTGTCTAAACAGGATTAATTTCTCAGTACCAAATTGACATAGCACTAGAAAAACTCACTGCCAACACATAGGCTACTCTTTTGATAAGCAGCAAGGGATCTTTTATATGCACTTTCACACAGAAAGGACAGCACATACCACAGCCTTTGGTGAACCAGTTGTGGAGCACTGATGGAACAGAAAATAGCCATAACTGCAGATGGGTCCACTGAGAAGGATCGATCTGACGACTGAATCCTTCAAAGGCGGGCATGCTACCGATTAAGCTACATCCCGCTCCTTAAAGTGGCAGTATTTTTTTTTTTTAATATTTAACCATTTTGAATATATTTCAAGTGTACATTTGTTTGATGTGCACATTCTTCTGCCGCAACAATTTGCTGTATCATAATTAGATCACATGAAATACACTATAAATCAGTGAGGCAATCCGCCAGCTGTCTGCCATCGCTTAGTCGTAGCACTATTCACATGACCTAAATGTGGTACAGCAGATCGTTGTATCAGGAAAATGAAGAGTGATGCACGTCAAACAAATGTACAAGATATATTCTAAATGGTTAAATATTTAAGAAGAAAACAGTAGCAGGAACAGTCAAAATGTTTAACATCCTTACATTACTAAATAACTGTTCAAGTACGCATGTCATGGACACAAATTCCAAGACAGGAAGTAAAAAACCAGACACTGCCCCTTTAAGTAAGCTGAATAATACAGCTACACATGATTTGTAATATTCTGTGGTAATTAGATCAGAGAGGCAACTACTCTATTGGGTTGAATTATCACACATTAACACTGGTGAAATCACAGCTATTAGTAACAGAAGCAGTAGAAACCAACTAATCCAATCCGTGGTGACACACTGGAAATGACAGATGACTGGTGAAGCCCCATAGTACCAGCTTTGCTGTCAGTTCATCTGATCATATCCTAAAGTAAAGTTTGTTTTGTTTAACGATGCCACTGGAGCACATTGATTTTTATCTTATCATCGGTTATTGGAAAAGTAAAGTTTGTTTTGTTTAACGACTTCACTGGAGCATATTGATGTTCATCTTATTATCAGCTATTGTAAAAGTAAAGTTTGTTTTATTTAATGATGCCACTGGAGCAAATTTATTTTTATCTTATCATCGGCTATTGTAAAGGTAAAGTTTGTTTTGTTTAACGATGCCACTGGAGCACATTGATTTTTATCTTATCATCGGTTATTGTAAAAGTAAAGTTTGTTTTGTTTAATGGCGCCACTGGAGCACATTGATTTTTATCTTATCAACGGTTATTGGACGTCATTCATACGGTAATTTTGACACATTTTTAGAGGAAACCCCCTGCTGCCACATAGGCGGTTGGTCGTGGTATCGATCCTTCTCAGTGCACCCATCTGCAGTTAGGGCTATTTTCCATTCCAACCAGTGCCCCACAACTGGTTCAACAAAGGCCATGGTATGTGCTGTCCTGTCTATGTTAAAGTGCATATAAAAGATCCCTTGCTGCTTATCGAAAAGAGTAGCTGATGTGGCAGCAGTGGGTTTTCTAAAAATGTGTCAAAATGACCATATTAATGACCTCCAATAAACACGTAAAACATCTTTCCATTCCATTAATAATAAATAATTAATACCAGGCTTTTTATGAAGAAAATCAATCCACAGATTTT
Organism: Cyathermia naticoides; assembly: GCA_033042655.1. Taxonomy (NCBI): domain Eukaryota; kingdom Metazoa; phylum Mollusca; class Gastropoda; order Neomphalida; family Neomphalidae; genus Cyathermia; species Cyathermia naticoides. The sequence goes on from JAUTWP010163575.1 coordinate 1,948, forward strand.
GATTTATTAATTTTATACATTAGGACCAAAAATATGGCCAGTGCCTAGAGCATTCTGAAAACAAAAAGGTTTTTATCAATTTTCACTGTATAATGATTTTAAAATCATAGTTATTCCCATTTTTCACTGTATTCACTGTAATTGCATAGGCTACTCTTTTCAATAAGCAGCAAGGTGTCTTTCATATGCACTTTCCCACAAACATGGCATTTGATGAGTAAGTTGTAGACCACTGGTTGGAATGGGAAATAGTTCAATTACACCACCAAGAGGTGATGCTTAACCTCTGACCTATATCTATTGGTTACGCAAACATCATTCACGTAACCGAACAATAGGTTACCTAGGTAAAAACCATGTGAATCGACTTTGGGTTACATGACATTTTAGGTCATGTCATAATTTTTACGTGCTTACGTCACAAAAGTGTTCAAGCACGCCTCCCCATGGCACGATTTCTGGGTTAACCAGAAACCCTACACAGGGGCGGTTGACATTTTGAAATATTGTCCCCTATATTTACAATACATGTACATTTTTATGTAAACCTTTTTAGTGACAGAAGAAAATACATGCCTATATTCATATCAAATATAACTGATAAAATAGAAATGATAAAAACAAGCATATTTATGTAATTAAAGTAAGAATGTGTGTAGTTTAATTTCTAACTATTAAGAAACAAAAAGTTACATTTTACAACAATAAAACCAAAAGCCAGGTTATATATCTTCTGTTTCCAACCTTACACTGAACATTCTGAAAATCTCTTCTGTTTCCAACCTTACACTGAACATTCTGAAAATCTTGAGTCATTGGTTCCAAATTACAAAGCCTATTTTAGTTAAACACAAGTGTTTAAGCATTATAAATGTACGTAGTTACACGTGTGTAAGAGAAAAACAAGCTTCATAAATTCGGCCCATTATGTATGAGGAGTGTATACATTTAAACATGTTTAATTCTCTATACCTGCATGCAAAATATCTTGGTTAGAGGATAAACATGGATATACACTCTTCATACTTATGACTTGATGTGCAAATTATTCAGCATAAGAAGGAATCTCAGAGATTAGATCTATGTAGTAAAAGCCTGACTGAGCACAAATTCGAACATTAACAATTTTAAACCCATTTAAGAATCGCTCAATGAAAAAAAAAAGAGTAAAGTTTGTTTTATTTAACAATGCCACTAGAGCACCTTGATTTTTATCTTATCAGCGGCTATTGGATGTCATTCATATAGTCATTTTGACATATTTTATCGGAAATCCACTGCCACCACATAGGCTACTCTTTTTGATAAGCACCAAGGGATCTTTTATATGCACTTTCCCATAGACAGGACAGCACATACCACTGCCTTTGTTGAACCAGTTGTGCGCCCAATGAAATTGGACTATACAAACACTTTCTCTTGTTTTGTTTAAATTTATCAGTAAAACTTGTAGGCTATTCATTTTGTTTATTTCTGTCATGAAAAAACATGCAAAGTGAACATTGAATACAATGAATCTATTTCTAAACTGCTGAATACAATTTTACTAAAATTTCATTAATTCTTACGATCCAACAAGACAAACTGATCAATATTTTAAAGTACAACTTCATATAAATTTTAATTATCTTTTTTTTGACAGATATTAATTTGACTTTCAGTTGTTCATTACAGTACAATGGTGACACATTGTCATTTGATTTAGTTTCTTTATGAGGCCAATCAAAGGTTTATCCATTTGTCTTTCAATGTACCATTTTCCAGATGTTTCCAGGATATAAATAAGTAGATCAGGTTAAATGAATGTAAATTTATATGTTGATCATATGAGGAAATGTTTTTATGAACACAGAAATAATGTTCAGTGTTCCTGGCTAACATATTTCAACATTGTGCAAACAAGTGCTTCACTACATTCTAATCTTTCAAACTAAATTAAAAAACTAACAAACACTAAAGAATTTCATTAACAAAAATGTTTTATAGTGTGAGCAATCACACTGTTAGTTATGAGTTAGCTCCCTTGAAAATGCTCTCGAGGTGAAGTGCGAGTAACTGAACGGTGAGTTTTCTGTAGCTACTAATCTAGGTTGTTAGCGACCGTCACGTTTACTAGTTGTGTAGCTACTAATCTAGGTTGTTAGCGACCGTCACGTTTACTAGTTGTGTGTTGACACACACTAGGTTTATTCTGTAGCTACTAATCTAGGTTGTTAGCGACCGTCACGTTTACTAGTTGTGTGTTGACACACACTAGGTTTATGTTTTTATTCAACATGGAAAATAACGATGCTACTTTAAGCAAGTTTATAATGATTAAAGTGGCAGCGTCTGTTTATTTTAAATATTTAACCATTTAGAATTTATCTTGTAAGTTTGCTTGATGCACACCACACTCCATTCTTCTGATGAAACTATTTGCTGTATTGTAATTAGATCATGCAAAATACACTATAAATCACACAGGCGGGTCGCCAGTTGTCCGCTATCACTACATCGTAGTGCTATTTACGTGACCTAAATAGGGTACAGCAGATTGTTGCGTCAGAAAAATGGAGTGTGGTGTGCATCAAACAAACGTACAAGATAATTATATTCTAAATGGTTAAATATTTGTAAAAACCAGACACTACCACTTCAAAGTGGCAAGCAGTCAGGCATTTATCTACACTAGTGTGTGCTGGGTGGGTGGTGCAGGGAGGGTGGTGCAGGGAGCAAGCAGGACGGGGTGAAGCAATCTAAACACGAGGCTGGGCTAGGCAGAAAGAAGAACTCACATGAAAGCCTTGTAACTACTCCCTATCTTCTGAACGTGAACATCGTATTTCGCATCAACGTACGGTTCTGTTGTGGAGTAGCAGGAACTAACCGCCACAACACCCGCGATGTCTTGAAAATCATAATGGCTGCCTATCCTAACCTGCGTGTATAGCGGAAAAAGTCAAAATGATAGCTAAACAGGAAGACCACACATGCATGCAGAACATCAACTTATCAAGCCATGGATGTGTAGAACAGAGAAAAATATTCAGTACGTGTTAGTATGATTGAGCATACAATTTCAACTACTATGCCTGTCCTACATGTTTATCAATGCATGAGTAAGGTATTTGCCAGTACCAGGATTTCCCGTATTTAAGCCCATGCGAAATTAAGCCCATGGGCTTAAAAATGGGAACATTTCTGAATTAAAGCCCATGGGTTTAAATTTGGATACAAATTTATAGTTAACTCCCCTGGGTTACCAAAATATGACGGACTTGAAATCACAGAATCTGGACAGCAGATATGATAGCTTTTGATATATCAGTTGTGCACCACTGGTTGGTATGAGGAAATGACAAATGTGTCCACTAAGTAGTTTTGATCTGATAACCTATGGCTCATGCTTGGAACACTTATTTAGTGATGTAGGCATGTTAAATGTTTTTTCACTATGTCTCATTCAGTTGCTCTACCATTGAATTATTGAATTAAATGCATCAGACATCATTTCCTTTAGCCTGACTGTCAACAGAGTAAAGATAAGCAAAGTCTGAAAGCAAAGTTTGTCATAGAAAGCTATAAAGAAGATATGTGTTAAAGAAGCATCAGATATAGATGTGTTGCTGTTTGTAATGTTTATCTTTTCATTTACAATGGTATAGGAAGTGCATGGAACAAGATCTATGACAAAATCAACTAACATTTTGTCAACCTTTTTTAACCTTTATATACCGATACCGGTAGTGCTTGTCTTCTAAAATCTCATTATGTTTTAGATATTTTCTATGACGGTGAATAAATTATTATTTCTAATTTTAGACTTTTTACTTACAATATGGCAGCCATTATGAATGGTGTATACTGGTTTACTTAGAAATGCAGTTAAGATGAGTACAGAATTAAATGCAGGGATTTATCTAGGTAATTTAGGATGGGGCCTTTTCAAATTGGGAAAAATTAATGTGGTCGAGGCTGGGAAGCAGCTGAGGGGTGTAGGGCCTAGGCATTTCTGGTCCAATCTAAATCTGAAAAAGGTTTGCAAGGTTCAAGAATGGAAGAAGAAACACCATTTTGATGAGAAATATGAAGAAATTATCATAATCTTTTCATATTAAAACCCAACTGGGATTTGTTTTTACCTATTTGCTAGTGGAAATGGGGCCGATATTTGGCCCCAAATTAAGGACAGAAAAATCCCTGAGAGTAAATGCATATAAAAACATCTACTGAATAAGTCCTAAATAATTTACAATATTTTTATTCTGTTATAAACATCCATGACTGATACAAGGTGCTAAAAAAATAAGACACCCAAATGTCTCAAGTTAAAAACATCAGGTGTTCCCAACATTCCCTTTTTAACAATCATTTTACTTCCTTTTACATAAAAGATTTCTACTTCCTTTTAAAAAAAGATTTGTATTAAAAATAGAAGTATTTTTTTTCTTACAAAGATTATATTGCTAAATGACTTTGTCATACCTTAGAAAAAAACAATTTCTCCTTTAAAATAATTGTTTTGTTTTCATTTATAGAAATTGTGTCCCAATTAAGAACACAGAAGCTTCTTCAGTATGACAAATACATTGTTAAAAGCTCACAGTGTTGACAGTTTTGTAAATCTTAAAGACTTATACTGAAGCTTGGTTCATTGTACAGTGGACTGTTTAAACCCGATCCTTATGTAACCAGAAACATATACTAGTTTACAGTGATTGAATATTTAGTTTAAACGTCGCTGCGAGAATCTTTCACCTATTTGTGACAATTAAACATTTATTAATATAATGATATGATATTAAAAACAGATTTGGTTTATACAGAATACTGGATTAGAGAGTTTTTCAAGTATTATAAGTCAATTTGGGACTGAAAAATGAGTGATGGATTTGACAGATTTCTGTATTAGAGAGATTTCTGTATTAGAGAGATTTCTGTATTAGAGAGATTTCTGTATTAGAGAGATTTCTGTATTAGACAGATTTCTGTATTAGACAGATTTCTGTATTAGACAGATTTCTGTATTAGACAGATTTCTGTATTAGAGAGATTTCTGTATTAGAGAGATTTCTGTATTAGACAGATTTCTGTATTAGAGAGATGCCAGTTTGGACAGAGTCCACTGTACAAGTCTTTTGGTTTACAAACATCAATGAACACGCTAACTTCTACAACATATGATTATTAAACACCCGATGTTTTTACTTGAACAAAAATTGATGATAAAAACAGCTACATGTAAGTGATTGGCAGCACGGGGTCTTCACTCACAGGTAGGCTTTATAATTGTTTCCAATTTTCTGGACATGGATGTCATATTTTCCCTCTACGAAAGTCTCCGTTGTTGCGTAAGAACGTGTAATGGCAACAACACTCGCAATATCTTGAAAACTGTGAGCAGTGTCTATCTTGATCTATGAGTGAAAAATATTTTTCAAAATATTTCTTTTCAGAAATTTACTTTCATGAAAAATGTTTATTGCAAAAAATGAAAGATGATTATGAAAGTGGTGATTTAATTTAATACTTGTACTGTTTGGTTTTCATTATAAAACAAATTCTCGTGTTAATAATATAAATTTAAATCTCTAATTATTTGTTTTTCATTGTAACAAAATTGTTTTTCATTATAACGAAATGCTCGTGTTAATATATATCATCATTAATTAATGGTATTAGGTTGGGTAATCAATAATTGAAACTGTGAGTGACTCTGTAAATAAAAAACATTCTGCAGTTTAATTTTACGGAAGAGAAAAGTTTATAATGAAACGACATGACCTCAATCATGTCCGTGTCAGACACGAGCACAAAAAAGTAAAGTTTGTTTTATTTAACGTCGCCACTAGAGCACATTGATTTTTATCTTATCAGATATTGTGCATCACTCATATGGTCATTTTGATGCATGTCTTCAGAAGAGCACTGGTTGGAACGGAAAATAGCCCAAACTGCAGATGGGTCCACTGAGTAGGATCAATCCCATGACAGACTGCTTCAAAGGCGGGCAAGCTACCGACTGAGCTACATCCCTCTCTGTCTGAGCACAAAACTGTAGTTTTATATCTTGTCATCTTGATGACCTTCAATTAAAAACCTATTAATTCCAAGAGTGCGTCTACTCAAGGAAGAAATAATAACTAAAAAGAAATCTTCCACCGGTCATTCAGAGTATTAAAAGCTTCATAATGAAATGATAATCACTACATCCATCTCAAGTGAAAATGTTTTCTATCTACGCTGTCCACAAGACAAATGAAGTGAGGGGTATGGAACATAGTACTAGAATGTTCTATACACTTTAGCTGAATACTGTTTTCTCCACACAGTATCAACATTAAGAATAAATAAAAAAAAATAGAGACGTTACTATTAATTTTAATAAGAACAGAGGGGATATAACGTCTTGTTCATTTCTTTCTTGAATAATTAAATTTACATCATCGTCATTACAGTTTAAATGCATCTGATTTCTTGATGGGCTTTTGTAACATTCAGTAAGTTCCAAAGAATTATTGTTTACAATTATTGTCACTAATGAAAAGAATGATAATGAATGATAAAAAGAATATACCCCTCATGTGTTGTGATATCATAATTTATCAGCACTTGTTCATAAAAGTATAAAAAGCCTCGAATTTAATACTTTTATCAACTCGTGCTGATAGATTTTGATATCACAACCCACTCGGGGTGTATCCTCTATGTACACACTAACTAGCATGATAGAATTGAAGAAAACAAAACAAATTCTTACCTTTCCCATTCCTGAATGAGCATGACCAATTTTGACAACGACTGGAAACTTGGGAGTAATTAACTGGAAAACAAATGTCAACATCTTAACATACCTGTATTAATAACATCTCCATTATCATTATTGTATACTAATACCATTAATTGTAGCATCCACTACAAGTACAGTTGACTCCACTTAATTGCATACCTGATAATAGCATATTCCTGTTGTATGCATAACATTTCACAGCACAGAACCTTTTATATAAAATCCATGCAAAAGTATCCTTTTAATTGCATAACCTTTATGTACAATATCTGCTTAATTGTATAGAAAATTAGCAAAAATCCTTTTTTTCATCTTCAAAACTGAATATGTGATCAAAAATACAAAATAATTGTAAAAGATACATTTTTGAAAGTCTCATGAGTATACTGCAAACTAAAATAAGGATATTTCATATTAAATTAATTATATTAAAAGCAAACTTATTCTTAAGGGGTCGAGTGTTTAAGCTATAGGACAAGGCTGGTAGGTACTGAGATCGAATCTCTTAGTCGAGGCATGGGATCGACTCCAACCCAGAGTGAGTGCTCCGCAAGGCTCAATGGGTAGGTCTTTCCACTTGCACTGACCAGTGGTTCCATAACTAATTTAATAAAGGCCATGATTTGTGCTATCCTGTCTATGGGAAAATTCATATAAAAGTTCCCTTGCTGGTTTTGGAAAAAGGTAGCAGGTTTCCTCTCTTCTACTAACATTAATATCTCCTCTCTTCTACTAACATTAATATCTGTCTGTTGGAAAGTGCATATAAAAGATCCCTTGCTGCTTATCGAAAAGAGTAGCCTATGCAGCAACAGCGGGTTTCCTTCTAAAAAGTGTCAAAATGACCATATGAATGACATCCAATAGCTGCTGATAAGATAAAAATCAATGTGCTCTAGTAGCGTCGTTAAACAAAACAATCTTTACTTTTGTTTACAAATGCAGGACACGATTCTCAACTGTGCACATGTGAACCTCCACATTTCACACATTATGACAAATGTTTTTGTTAACTTTTGTGTTTAGGTAAGCAATGCATTCTGGTGCCGATTCCGCCATTTTAGATGAAAACTTGTTGGGCGCAGTAACATTAACCATGGGGGCATGGCTTATAGAGCAATTGTGGAAACATGAATTGTGAACGATGACTCGACAAGTTACTAGTGCTTTTCTTTTTAATGAAATCTACATCACAATTTTCTATTCCAACTACTTTTAGCTGGTTTGCACTTATTTCACTAAGTCGACAAATGTTAATACATTTTTCAAGAGTTAACTGTTCAGTTTGCAATAACTTTTCACGAACCTTTTCTTTGTGAATGCCACAAACAATGCGGTCTCGGAGTAGTTTTGTTTCTAAGTTCAGTCAAATAATTATCAAATTTTTCTGATTATGTATATTGAAATTTGTGACAAGGCGCTTGTTGCTGAGCTGAAATGTTCGTAATAGCTTAATAAAGTGAAAAATTATCATCCCAACGAAAATCTTATTGCCTTAATGCCTTCTAAATCCATTTTTCTAACCTCTCTTATTGAATAAGGTTTCCAACTATATACAAAACTCAATTTTGAAAAATTTCACCAAGTGCCTGTTTTTGATAGAGCGGGCCACATTTTATCTAATTACTGTAATATTCTTTTTACCTTCACAGCACTTTGAATTTTTCTTTCAGTGGTCCTATTTTATCTGCATCAAAGTGCATTGCTGAAAATACTTTTTGTGCAGCCTGGCCTGCCACATGGAGAAAAACATTACTCTGAATTTTCTGTTTTTCAGCCACGCCACTTGCTATTGCATAAATATCATAAGCTCTTATCCATTGATTCTTTATGATTTTGAGATAAGCTATCTGCTAAATTGAATGGACCTGGGGTCTTCAAACCTGACACTGTTGCTGCCATTACTTCAGCTGTCTGATACCATGTAAAAATACAACATAACAGCATGACCGGTGCACTAGCACTGCAGTGTGCAGCCTCTTTATTAAACTCAATCATTGGTCAATCATATGTCAGCAGTCAGGTCATAGGTCATAGTTTTATACTAGTATGCATACATTACATAAATTTGGAGCCAGATGTTGCTCAGTCGATAGCATGTCTGCCTTTGAAGCGGTCGGTCGTAGGATTGATCCTTCTTGGTGGACCCAGCTGCAGTTTAGGCTATTTTCCGTTCAACCAGTGGTCCACAACTGGTTCATCAAAGGCCATGGTATGTACTGTTCTGTCTATGGAAAAGTGCATATAAAA
>JAUTWP010163586.1:0-10966 GCA_033042655.1 Cyathermia naticoides
ACTGGAACACATTGATTTTTATCTTATCATCGGTTATTGGACGTCATTCATATGGTCATTTTGACACATTTTTTAGAGGAAATCAATGTGTTCCAGTGGCTTCGTTAAACAAAACAAATTTTTTTACTTTTTGTTCTAAACACAATATTTAAAATAATGTTTGTGTCATTAAGTGCTTTTTTGGCATGACCTGAAACCAATATAAAGTTACAAGGTCATGAGGCAGGTTTTACCAGACTGATGTGTTTGGAATAGAAATAAAAATATGGATACCACAGCAAAGAAATAAGATAGGATATTAGTATTAGTTGTTTGGAGTGAACTTAGGCTATAATTATGAGAATATCATACTACGTGTATTAGGTTTGTTTGTCCTACCTGCATTTGGTGAAAGTTGGTTGATTGTTGCTGCAACAGCCTTCGACGTTTTGGTAGCAAACTGGATCCTGGTATTGGTAACCTCGTCCATTTTATCACACTGCTCGTGAAAGCAGTTCTTCATGTAACCTCTTAAGTGGCCTGAAATATCAATAAATAAAGAAGATCGTTCTAGCTTCTATTGTTTTTAAAAGGTTCCTAAAAATTAAGTTGCAAAATACGCCTCATAGTTGTTTTGTGTTAAATATATTATAAGTTATTAAAAAAATCAGAATTACCATAAACACATTTAATGTAAGAACATTTTCTCCCCATAAAAGCACTATGTTACCGGATAATAGATTGAAACCATACTTTTCTTTAACACGGTTTATTACCTACAAGAAATAGCCCAATAGATTACTGAAGTGTATTAATTCAATAGCATAATATACAGTGTACGTCAGATGGATAACCCACTTTACCATCCTACTCCTAGGTACACAAAGATATAGACCTGAATCAGTCGCAAGAAGTTCATAAAAGGTTTTATACCATAAATGTTCTATATGACAAGTTCAATCATTGATGCAGGGTGGGCATAGCTTTAACGGTACTTCTTGACTTTATGCATCTGTTGGCATTTGTTTTGAACATAAGGTTTGTCATTCAGCTTATTGTTTTATAATTGAATTTATACTTTCTCACCTGTATCTGTTAAGAAAATTGCAGAAGTGCCGGACATCCAAAGACTGGTATGATCGCTCTGCGTGAAAATCGCAAATCTGTTAATACCATCCTTTGTAGTTCGTTTTTTACTGAGCGAAGTCAAATTAAACTCTTCTATCTTGTACTTGGGCTGACCTTGAAGCTTATACTGCTCAACAAACGTGCTCATGAGTTTTGAATCAGCAGGGCGTCCAATTACAGCAAGAAAGTTACCCTTGTTACCATCCTTTTCAACATGTTGTACTGCTGTTGGGAATAGCTGGAATGACAGAATGTACGTACGTACGTATAGAACAATTCTAATGCAAAAAAGGGTGAAATTTATTTTATTTAATGACACCACTAGAGCACATTAATTTTTTTATCTTATCATCGGCTATTGAACGTCAAACATATGGTCATTCTGAGACATTTCTTCAGAGGAAACTCGCTGCCATCACAGGCTACTCTCTGATAAGCAGCAAGGGTAGCTGAAACGTAAAATAGCCCACAGTGCAGCTGGGTCCACTGAGAAGGATCAGTCCGATGATCGACCGCTTCACAAGCATATAAAATTATACACGCTACCGTATATTTCTAATGTATGTAACATGAAAGTTTGTACAGCTTGAATAGAAATAGTCAAGTAAAGTTCGTTTTGTTTAACGATGCCACTGCACTGGAGCACATTGATTTTTATCTTAAGATCGGCTATTGGACGTCATTCGTATGATAATTTTGACACTTCTTTTAGAGGAAACCCGCTGACGCCACATGGGCTACTCTTTTTGATAAGCAGCAAGATATTTTTTATATGAACTTTCCAACAGACATACCAAGGCCTTTGTTGAACCAGTTGTGGACAGTGATATTAACATATCAAACATTAATTTTCGTTATATGCACTCACTGCGAGCAGTTGGTCTCGTCCAGGCAAATCCTGTGAGTCTCTAGTCTCGTCGAAGTTCATGATGTTGTCCATGATGATCACTCCTCCTACAGTCGGCTGGCTTTTCCAGAAACCTGGCAACCACTGATTGAAGAAGTGCTTACTACCGCACAAACCATTGTCTTCACAGGCGGTATCAGGAAACGAGTCATCTAAAATTACATTAATATCATTATTATAAAATAAATAAAGTACCGTCTTCTGATCTTTAAACTCACTCTTCCTTTACTTTCTTCTATTTATTTCTCACTAAAATGTGTATCCTCCATGAATATATTATTTATAATGTTTTTTGTTCATATTTATTGTTGTATTACTTTTATTATAGTATATTGCACAGCATTTAAATTGTTAACGATGTGCTGGCCTGGATAATATGCAATATTGTAATTGTGGCAATACATGGAATAAAAATTCTTAAAAAATGGAAAAAAGATCACCATTTACATGATTGATTTTTTTAAACAGTATTTATTTCAGTAAATGAAGTTGATTGGCAAACAGGTGATAAAACTATATAAATGCTTTTGATCAAATCTGTAGTAATGTAAGTATATAGCAATGCATTTTGTAAAAAAAACTATTTTAAAAATACTTTACGAAAATCCCCAAAATAGGAAAAAAATTCTTCATTAGATCCCAACAATAATAATATACCCCTTGCGAGAGGTCCCAGGGGAAGCGTGTTTGGACAATTTCCTGCCGGAAACATATATCAAATACCCAATCCTGTATTTAATAATAATAAAAGCATTCACTATCGGTTATTCACTTACTGATTTGTAAATTCGCCTGCTCAAACTCTACCATGTAAGTATGATAATTGAGAAAAAAAGTCAGTTTTTAAAAAGTGCTTAAGCAAATGTTTATTTTTTATATTTTTTTATTAAGAAAAACTTTGGTTTATCTGTACTTTGAACTTATGTAATTTTCAGAAAGTTCATGATTTTATATACACTTTCCATAACAATAATCCTTGAAAGGAATTAAAACAACCGAAAAAATAAGTTTCTAGCAACTTTAAACCTACATTTCCAAGCGATATTATAACTTTATCAAAAAAAGATGTAATAATCATATTATTGTAATAACGCCTTACTATTGTTCCATTCTTTCAAGTCGAAGGCGACGAAGACGACTGTGTTTATCCTGTTTGGTTTACTAGCCACGTTTTTCGCTGCTTGCAACATCGCTACCACGGCAGCACCATTATCATTCACACCTGGACGAAACATAGATCTACATACTTCAGAAAGGTAAACCAATTAGCTAACATCACACAGGACTAAATTTTAATAATGACACGGAAAAGATATATAAACGATTGTATGATTAGCAACACCACATTACATTGACATTGTTAAGATTTCAGCTGATATTAAACAGAGTATATTTGGTGAATGGTTAAATCTATTTTTGTGCTTATAATCAATTAAGACTCAAGGATACTGTCACTGGCACACGACTCAATGTGTCTGTTCAGAACAGGGGTTAATATTAATATTAAAGAGAAATATCGCTTCTGCCACCCAGATTTGGCTCTGTTATTAATTAATAGCAAAACATATGATAATGTCATGTATGCGCTTTCCAACAAGCACGTCGGCACATGGGTGACATAATTCTAAAATTCCAACATTAGTTAAATCACGATTTGGTCAGTCCTTTAGTGGTAATCAGTGGCGGATCTAGGGGTGCCCCGGTTGCCCGGCCCCCCTAAATTTTGCGATTTTTCACATGGTAAATATTTTTGGGAACGTTCGGGGCCCTTAGGCTTGTCATTGGGGGCCCCCTAAATGGAATTTCTGGATCCGCCTCTGATTCTGCATAACCCATCAATTAGTTATGCAAAAAATATTTGTGTACTCCTTTTCGTTTGCATAACTCTTTTTAAAAAGAATGAATTATACAATGTATTATATTTTTTATTTGTGTTTTTCTGTAATTAGATGTTTGAATCTCAATCGAGATAGTTGGCAATGCAGCAATACTGAACAAGAAAAAAAAATAAGAAAAAAAAATCATGCGACCGTGAAATGGGTTATGCAAGGACAGTTTCGTGTGACCCTAACGCAAACGAAACGGTCATTCGCACAATAATATCATAATAAGCAAGTTTACCATCAGTACATGTCTGCACGTTGTCCAATATCTCTGATGGAATTGCAATTTGATTCATTTCCGAATCACCACTGTCTTTAGCAGCCATTACATAAAGATGGGTTTAATTCTATTTTAACCTGCAATGAAAAACAATAAAATATATGAGAATTATAATAAGTAGCATTTCAGAATGACATGAAATAAAATATTAAATTATTTTATGGGAGCAATTATAGATTCTATCTACCATTAGAAACACTAGAAAGAATATTATAAACAAATTAGCAAGTATTATAAAGATTTTTTTTTTTTTTGAGTAAACTTTATATACAGATGTATATATAATATATATATATATATAGTACCACACTCGTTAAAGTGTGATACTAACAAAAAATAGTTATAGCGCATGCGCAATTACGTACAATTTTTTTTTAACTATTTTAATTTGTACCAGTTTCAATCGTTTATTAAATGCAATACAAATATTTTATTATGCTTTCCTGTAATGTTTTTCAAAACACAAAATCCATGGTAGTGCAAAACATCACTTGCTATATTGTGTTAGAAAGAAATACAGTTGTACGATGCATAAAATGAATTCTTAGATTCTTTGATGTTATTTTTGCCTCAAAACACTAAACTCTCGCTAACTGTGCTGACAAAATTTCTCACAATTGTGTTGTTCAGCTATAAATTTCGCTCTACAACGCTTTTCAGTCGAAAAGGACACATGTATTGTCGGAGCATGATGTGTTTCAGAGTGGTATGAATTTCAGTCCTAATTTTAAAGAATGATTGTATGTGATCGAAGAAACACTGTGCAATAAGTTTTTGTTTTCAAAATGTATCTTTATCGATAAAATAAAACAATGCTTACAAATAGCCAGTTTGTGGTAAATATATCCCAGAAACAATACCATATAGCGAAAAGTACTGTTTTTCTTAATACACTTTCGCTATCAATGATCATCCATGAATCTCTAAATTTTCATAACATTTTACTCATCTGCCCCACACAACACTTACGTTTGCTAATAGTTTAGAATGTTCCTGAATATCAGTCATTCTGAAGTTACAGACCTATTCAGCTCCGAAACCTATACCACATCAAAACGGTAAGGATGTTATGCTACATATACATGTACATGTATATATAAATGATAAATATAAACAAAATATAGGAATGTATAGTGTTCGATGTTTATCTATCATTGAGACAAGCATATTACGAGTTCACTATGTTAATAATGTTAAGAAAAATATTTATATTACTGTACTACGTGAAATCATTGCTTAAGGGCTCTTAAACCAATGCCACGATATATACTCAACAAAACTAATTAAGGGCCAGTATATATTTTTTGCATTTTTGCATATTGGTTCATAAAGTACTTGTCATTTTGTTTGATCTAAATTGTTGTTTAAATCATAAATTATTATTAAGAACATGCCACAACGTATCTTGACATCTTACAATGGAAGAAGTTTATTTTTGTTTAAAGAAAAATGCCAAACATATCAACTGGCCTTTAATTAATTTTGTTGAGTATATATATACCGTATATATCCTTGGATTTGAGCCACTCTACTCAACGTTTCTTTCTCCCAACTTTCTCTCTACCTACTACATTTTAATCTTCAACTGGCTCTATATTATGTTGTTTTGTACTTTATAGATAATCTGAAAGATAAGTGTGATCAAAGTAGCAGTGTCTGGGTTTTTTAATGTTTAACCATTTAGAATATATCTTGTATGTTTGTTTGATACTCACCATGCTCCATTCTTCTGATGCAACAATCTGCTGTACAATATTTATGTCACGTAAATAGCACTATGACTAAGTGATGGTGGACAGCTGGCGGGTCGCCTCGCAGATTTATAGTGTATTTCACATGATATAATTACGATACAGAAAATTGTTGCGTCAGTAGAATGGAGCACAGTGCACATCAAACAAACGTACAAGATATATTCTAAAAAAACAGACACTGCCCCTTTAATACATACAACAAGCTGCCCAAATTGGTTATTATTTTCAAATTAAAAACATCATAATGATCTTAATATTTGTTACTAAGAAATGAACTAGGTCTCACTTAAAGCTCTTTTTAACAAGTTTCCATTGATTAGGCGTAATAAAAAAAATTGTTTGGTTCCAGTTACCCGACCATCCCTAGATTTTTGGTGCCAACCCTAAACTATTTTTGAACCTTCCACCCCCCCTTTTTTTCACCTGTTTTATTTAATAATCCATTAAAATAAATTACAAAAAAAATTCCCTATCTACCTACCCTATTTATTTTTTGCATGTAACAGGAACCAAACAATTTTTTGTATTTGGCCTTAAGCCTACAGGTATATTATTGATAATGTAACAACCCGTATCAGAATAATCTTGTGTTCAACTGAACACTAGAAGCTGCCTAAATTGAATTTTAGTGCTCTTTTGTGAATGCATGTCCAAAAATATATAATTTGTTATAGGATAGTGTTATCAGCAACACGTTAATTTCAGATTTACCCAATATCTAGTGAAATAGAGTAATGCGCAAAACATATTTCCCCGCTTGTACGCTTTTGATCGTAGTTCTAGGCATGGCGTTTTATTTCGTTTATTGGATAGGGTGACACTTTCATTCGCTGCAGTGTATGCATTTTAGGTTTAAATTTATATCTATTTTTCATGTAAATTTATTGAAATATATTTAATTTGACTAATTGTACTTGAAAATTATACAGTATTGTTCTGAACGCGGTGTAGTTGCTTTTTATGATTAAGGTAATCTCAGTTTGGGACATCGATGGTAGGCTATACAATGTTAGAAACAGCACAACTATCTAACTAATATCTTAGTATCTATTTACAATTTCAGCACGGCCATGCACCGATACAAAATCAGACCGTAATTGTTAATCCCAACTCATGAACTGAGATTTAATCTTTTACTTTTTCTCAGAATCGCGAAAATAACAGTTAAAAAAAAAGATTAAATCTCAGTTGTTGGGATTACGTGACGGTAACCTACTAACGGGTAAGTATAAAGTAGGCTAACTAACTAACTAACTAATTAACTTTCTAAGTGTAACACCGTCAGTGTCACCGGAATTCCTTCAATTTCATATTTCTTACCTAATCTTTGTACTTTTCACTTTGTAAAAAAAAAAGAAAGACGAAAGGTTTTGTTATGTGTTCCTTTTTCTTATTTCTACTGTTAACCATCTAAATAATTTTACGTAAAACGTATCATAAATTGACATAAATATTAGAATTACTGTCGGTGTGAAACCGAAAGTAATTCTGAATCTACTTCCTTGTTTTATTAAATGAGTGTAATTCCACCGTATTATTTGAAGCACCAGTCAAACTGGGTGACATTTGATGCGCACCACGCTCCATTCTTCTGACGCAACGAACTGCTGTATTGTAATTAGATCACGCGAAATTTATACACTATAAATCGGTGAGGCGACCCGCCAGCTGTCCACCATCGCTAAGTCGTAGTGCTAAATATAGTACAGTAGATCGTTGCGTCAGAAGAATGGAGCGTGGTGGGCATCAAACAAACGTACAATAAAATATAAATTATATTCTAAATGGTTAAATATAAAAAAAGACACTGCCACTTTAAATTTATCGTAATTATACGGTAGTAAAAATAGTTCCGTAGCTCTTTTTAGATGTCATAGACTAGTCATCACATCTTGCCAATATATAGGTTACATAGTAATTGTAGGATAACATAGGCCTATATTATAATTATAAATTATACACACATAAAAGTCTGCCTCGCCAGGCAATTATTATTTCTAGACTGACAATTGGCTGTCTCAATCTATTGGATATCCGAGGTACGAGACAGGGGACATAACTCGTCAGTCTATTATTATTTCTTGCACCCATTTGCGTATGAATATTGAGTACCGATACCCAATGGTAATTTGGCAATGACGAAACACTTAGCAACGCTTATTCTGTAGAAGATGGCTGCTTTGTCTTTTCCAAATGCTGGAAGGATGTTTTTCTTACGTTCTTGAAGGTAAATTAATCCTTTTTTTAAACTTTACCTGTTTAAAAGTATGATAAACTGTTTGTATGCGTTTGTTTTTGTTTAAAAATTTGAATACTACCGCTTTTAAAACTTAATACATCGTGACTTTTTATCGTCTTATTCAACATTTACATTGTGACACTGATTCAAGTGATTCACTGATTGTCATTGTAACGTTGTTAAAAAAATAAAAATATGTTCAGATTGTTAAGCTTTCCTGGTCCATCATTTATGACTTTAAAGAGTGTGCTCAAATTATATTTCAAGTGAGAAACGTTTAATTTTAAATATCTAAAAAACATTTTAAAAACCTTGATAAATCTCGTCCACATTGACTGATTGAGATTCTCCTTTCCAACCATCCAGAGCACAATATTTCACACGAACCGTCTTTCTGTTCGCGTGTAGGTTACGCAAAATTAAATTCACGAGAACAGTCATTTGGTTACGTGGTGACCTGTATCATTCTGATATTAAAACTTGTAAACTTTATTGTCACAGGATGGAAGTGTTCACAAAAAGACGTTTGAAACTGTTGTATTAAAACATTGTTTTTGTATCGTCCGATCATTAGTTTCTGGACACTCCGACAGCCGTTTTATTCAGGATTTCTCACAATATAAATAGAGATCAAGGGTCGAAAATTGACTGCCAGTCTATTTTTGATAACCATAAAAAAATTCTTTGAGTAAAACTCACGTGTGTAAGTATGACATTATATTTAGTAATCTTATATCGTTTTGCCTTGCGTCAAATAGTGTAAACGCACCATCATTAGAAAGTCAACAAACACACTCAAACTAAAATTTCAGTACTCACAAGAAAGCAACGCCTGATATTCTTAGAGGTTTTACAAGCAGACTGCATTACCTAAGCAGTGTTCGCCCTGACGTGCAATATGCACATATTTGACCCCCAATTTCGTGAAAATTTGAACGCTACAATTTTCTATGCTTCAATTTGACGCAAAGTTGTCAATATCAAAAGTTATATAAAATTCAGAATAATGTATATATTCTAAAGTGAACATTGATAAGTGATATTAGGTCAAATATATGACAGCTAAGAATGTATTGGTCACCAGTATCACGTTTGTTATGCATTTTTTTTTATTCATTTGACTCCCCAAAACACATGAATGACCCCCACTAAAACATACTGGGGGTCATAATGACCTCCAAACTTCACTGGATAGGGCAATCCCTGAGAATGCGAAGCAATTACCCTGAACCGGATGTGGCCAGGAATCCATAGGATCTCTGACTGACTGGAGTGCTGTTGTAGAAATCACCAGTGACGATGGATTTCAACGCTTGACCTCGCTGTAAGAACTGCTCATCTTGTTTCTCTCTACCCGGACCTCTGTAAAGATTTTTATATAATTCTTCATGTAAGCATTAGATATCAGGGATTTATTGGACGCACAAAATTTGCATATTTGACGCACTAAAACCTAACTGGACCCACAAAAATAGAGACACTGCATCCAGTGGGACACATAAAATATTATCTCTTTTTTTGTAAGTATCTCGATCCACTATCAAAGACAGATGATTCTTTGTAACAGTTGGGTACAATATATATTTTTTTTCTACCTAAAGACAGCGTATTTAACTGGGTTTCATGTTTTCCCATATCGAAAAAAAGGTTTTAATTTCAGCGAGCACTGATTTGGCTCAACAGGCCCAAGATTCGGAAAACCTCGTACATTTCTACAAAATATATGCATAGCGGAATGTGATGAGGTGTTCCAATTGCAGACCCAACATAATCGGAAATCCCCTGTCGAATAAAACAAATTTGATAATTTATGTTCAATTGTATTGACAAACAATTAGCACGATTTATAAACAACATATGGTATTCTGAGTGTCATTTAGCTTGCAGGAAATGTTTGAAATAATTATACAGATCAAAATTGAATTTTCATTTTGAAAGAATACACGACAAATACAGATGGATTTCATTAAAGCATTATTCATCGCTAGTTAAAAAGAAATCCAGAAGTTTCCAGATAGCGTAGTTAAAATATATTCATGACTACGGAAGTCCCAAGAAAAGAAAGATGAGAGTACCAGGGTCTCCATATTAGAAACTGCTGGTAAATCCCTGAATATTCATAAGTAACTTTTAATGATTATATATGTAAAATCAAATCAAATGTGACTTTTAAATATTAACCTAGATAATTAAATTTATGTTATCATTATTACAGTTTGAAGGCATCTGATTGGTCCAGCTTTAGTAACCTTATCTTGCCATGCTGTATACATCACTAATTAATGCAATCACTCGCACGCAGTGGCATGCGCACACACGCGGCTCTGAATGTAGACATTAAAAAACAATATAAAAAAAGGCAAAAGTTCGTCAGATTTCATGAACTTAATTTATCTGGATGCAGCATTAAAATGATATTGTTTGTCAATCAGGATTTGAGGAAGAGTAATTTCAATTCCTGATATAAAACACTGAAATAAAACACGACTCACCGAAATGCATTTTCTTTAGAGTCTTCCTCGAACTCATCAACAAATAGCTGTGGCTCAATGGGACTGATTTTCTGACTTGACCTGTGATTTTCCTTCATACTTAAAAATCAAGTATAACACTTCACATAACAGGGCTTTCAAATTGTTTTAAGGTAGAGAGCAATTAAGTTAAAGTAGCAGGCACCATGTTTTGTCATCATGTAAATAGTGTCACATAAACTGGTTTCGAGAAAAAAAGTAAAGTTTGTTTTGTTTAACGACGCCACTGGAACACATTGATTTTTATCATCATCGGTTATTGGAC
>JAUTWP010163597.1:0-10966 GCA_033042655.1 Cyathermia naticoides
CATAGGCTACTCTTTTCGATAAGCAGCAAGGGATCTTTTATATGCACTTTCCCATAGACAGGACAGCACATACCACATCCTTTGTTGGACCAATTGTGGAGCACTGGTTGGAACGGAAAATAGCCCAAACTGCTGATGGGTCCACTAAGAAGGACCGATCCGACGACCGGGCACGCTACCTATTGAGCTACATCCCGCTCTATTAAAATAATAAGTACAATATTTTGCATCATGATTTATAGAATAGGCATAACAACGTATTGTAAATTCATTTTCAATAATTTATATTGTTTAATATGCCTTTAGTATTTTTTGTATAATATTTATTACATGTACTGGTATCTGATATTAGTATTTTAAATAGTTTGTATTATATGTTTTAGCAATAACAGCTAATTAGACTGTTTTTATAATATGTCTGTCTGTATCAATGTATTTCTATCTCTCTGTCTCCATGTCTGTGTAAGATGTCTGTTTATTTGTGGCTGTCTGTCTCCGTTTAGTTCTGTTTTAATCTATGTATCTGTCTCTCTGTCTGTCTGTTTGTCTGTCTGTCTGTCTGTCTTGCAATATACCTCTGTCGTTTTCACTCCCTTTCAGTTTATGTATCCGTCCGTCCCTATATAGCATGAGCTTTGTTTAATAGCATGTCTTCTTGAAGTCATTACCCGAATCGGTCTCTTAAGACAAATCGACTTCCGAGAAGCTGTCAGTTTTGCAGAGTTCAATGTAAATGGTTGGAAACACAAGTTGTTTTAATTCTATGCTGGACGGGAGTTGACAAATCCTTGTCTCTAGAGAGGAATAGGATCATAAGAATTACACGTGTTTCGCTCTCGTTATTGTCAGAATGAAAAATGGTAGAGATACTGGAGGAATAAGCCTCTTTTGAAAGCAGTGTCGTCCGACGTCAAGACTTTTAACTCCATGTATCCCTCTGAAGATAAATGAACTTGCAGCAGCTTGCATGATTTTGCCTCGGATAGGTGGGACAAAGCACACCTAGGACTTTCTTTGGCAGTAATTACAAGGCTTGAACTTGACAAATGCAAAGGAGAATAGAAGCAGGTTATCGTTCGTAAAGCAGATGGCGTCAACTGAAACGGTTCATGTTTCGTTTGTTTTGGAGAGCATTTATAATTTAAGGATAACGGGAACCATAATGCGTTTTTCTTTTGAACCCTCTGACAAAAACAAAGAATCATGAAATTGACTGAACCGGTTTAGAATGAATGATCTTATCCTACATGTATTTGTTTTTACCCCTCTTCACGCCTATCTTTCTCTTCTCTGTCTCTCCTCCCTATCTCTCTCTTCTCTGCTCTCCTATCTTTTTCTGTCTCTATCCTCTCTATGTCTGTCTCTCTCTCTGTCTTTCTATCTAAGAAAAGTCAAACAAGGTCAACCAAAGTTCGAACATATTGAATAAAAAGCATCCATGTGCAAACCACTATAATGTAAAAAAAAAACCATGTATGTTTTTTATGCTGTGAGTAAACTTATGCCATGTTTTTTTTTAACAAAATGAGTTGTCATGAAAAGGATCTTAATGGATTTTCATATCCTTTGTAAAGCTTCTTCGTGAGTCTAATGGCTACAATGCTAAACACATATTGACAGAGACCTTCCGTTCTGTCTGTGTTAAATACGTCCCCTTCATATAAAACGTGGTCTAACATATTTAACGAAACGACAATGAAGATAATGCACGAGTACACTACGAATACTGCACCCCTGCACGGCCTGCTGTCACATAACAAATTTAAACATTCGTGATAACTAAATAATTATTTTCAATTACACAGAAGACCTCGGGAAAGAGAGAAAAGTTTGTTTTCTTTAACGACGCCACTAGAACAGATTGATTTGTTTTATCTTATCAGACGCTATTGGACGTCATTCATATGGTAATTTTGACACATTTCTTTTAGATGAAACCCGCTGCCGCCACATAGGATACTCTTTTCGATAAGCATCAAGGGATCTTTTATATGCACGTTTCCATAGATAGTACAGTACATACCATTGCCTTTGATGAACCAGTTGTGGACCACTGATTGGAACGGAAAATAGCCCAAACTGTAACTGGGTCCACTGAAAAGGATCGATCCGACGACCGACCGCTTCAAACGCAGGCACGCTATCGACTGAGCTACATCCAGCTCCTCGGGAAACAGAATACCTTTACTATGTCAATCTTACCAAATCTCAAGAACATCTAATACTTATGGACCCTATTGTTATGTATGATAATGATGACAGTGATGGTGATTAAGATAATGTGACGATACTGCTACCACTGCTGTTGTCGTTGTTGCTGCTGCTGCTGCTGTTGATGACGAATGTGTTCATGATGACATAACTTTATTGCCATTTTTTAAAACTAACATTCATGCACGCTGTCATGTAGTTGCCACCGCTTACGCTATTCCTTCCAATTAGTGGAATGAAATCGTAATATGCACTTTCAATAAGACAAAAAATCACGCAGTGCTTTGACTGGAATGAGATAGTCCAGTGTGATCACCGAGAAGTCTCGATCCTACGACCCATCAGACCTCACCCCGATATGCCACGACTGAGTTTTAACCAAATTTGATCATATAAAATAACGCACTTCCAAAATTGGATACTGAATGTCTGTGTATAGCCATAGCTGTATGCTCTGAATTAATAACACACAGTCGGTATGAGATATTAATAAATATCAAGGAATAAACACCAATCAAGTTACCTAGGCACGTACAGAGTCGAATATAACGAAACCACTTTGAGCGTGTCAATCAAACCGTAGACGGGTTTTACAGACATGGATGAACTCGATTCATACGCTGATTGGCACTGTCTGAACAATTTCTACATCTAAATGCACCGAAATGAGCTACACATCAAGACACGGTCAAGGAAGGCGAAATACATTATTCATACTATATATTTGTGAATACTAAATACTATTTGATGTCATTATACATAAGCCACTGTGTTTGTACATAACTATTTGTGGAAGGATTATGACAAACAATTAAAATACATGTGTTTAAACACGAGGGACTTTTTTGGGGAGGGTATTTTTTTATTGATATAATTATACCAATTTTCTGTAAATTATTCACAACAATTGAATAGTATATGGAAATTTTTTTATTACAGTTTTAAGTGTTATAACTTTGGGTGAACACTATACCAATGCAGTACGTTTTTCTTGGAAGGAAGGGAAGAAGTAAACACACAACCTTCATTGAACCACCTGTTGCATGAGACGTTCAGAATGTATAGAGTCTGAGCACGAAGTGTTCTCAACTTCAAACTATGTGTGTAAAATATGAAAGGATATTAAAGATGAATGGAATGTTCCAATACCATCTGACAAGAAAGCTTTTTGTTGAATTAATACGTCTCTAGACGACAGGCTTGAAACATCAGTCCCTCGACACAGAACAGTGACTTTCAAAACATCTTAACCTTCTCTTTGCTTCCGACTCTACACGACATTCCAAACCCCGACGTAAGACGTTCCCCTTCATTGGTCCCTCAAGGGAAAACCGATACACTTATTGCCAGCACCCATAGGACGAAAGCGTCGCCACGCAACATCGGGCTGCGGCTGAGTCGGCGTAGAAGCACATGTTGTTCTCGTTTCCTGTTCAGTTTTTGAATACTTGTCTTAGGCTAATCAGAATGTTAAGCATACTGGTCGGTTTAAACACATACCCTGGTGTCATTTCCCATTTAGAACAAGAGAAATACGTCCCTTGGGTATGATTTATATTCCTTTTTATCATCAGTTTTTTCCTAAAAAGAAGTTTCTTGACAGATCATTTATCCAAGAGCTCCATCGAACACGATGTTTTTGAAAAAGCAGCACATGTTTAACGAATTGTTGTTTCGCGGAAGTCATTAAGCAAGAAAAAATAGACAATGACAAAGAATATGTTTTGTCTAATGATTTTCTTGTGAACATTCAATAATAAACTTAAAAATGACATCCGCGCTGAATACAGGACGCAACGCTAATACACATAGTTATAAACAGATCAATAATTGTACGTTTTCATTTTCTTTTTTATACAATTGTTTTTGTTTTGTTATCGTTTGAAAAATTTCAATTTTTTTACTAATTAAAATTGGAGGATGTCAGGGAAATAAAGGTTTTAAAAAATTAAAAGAGATACGAATGAACAAACATTCTCAATGCTTGTCTGAAAGTGCAAAATTAATAGACGTGCAAACTTGAAAACGAAAGAAAAATGAGTCAGTATAGTCACGTTACGTAACTTGCTGTGCAAATGTTATGCATCCAGAATGAACAATTTAAACAAACGTTGTTGATAAGTAACATAATTATACTGTTAACAACATTAATGAAGTATGGACTTTTCTGGATAGTTTTACAACTTCTATTTAGTATCTTACGTTAATAATTAATACGTTTTAAACTTCCTTTCTATTTGTAATACCAAATATAAAGACATATTTATCCAAGTTCAGACGTTCGCAGTTATTTACTCATTACCCTACCAAAGATATCGCAACCTAGAACAGATTAACATATTGTTATTAACTGATAATGGTTTTATTATAATTGAACTTCGTTTAGTCGTAAAAAATATATAAATACAACTACAGTCAAACCTACTAAAGCGGCCACCTGTAATAAACAGCCACTTGTCTTCAAAGGTCATATTTTTATTTTCGCCCAAATCAGTTAATTTAGTACAATATAACCTGTATCAACAGCCACCTGTCTTGAGAGGCCACATTTTGTTACTCCCTTGGGTAGCTGCTTAAGACAGGTTTCACTGTATAATTATGTGGGCGAATGTTACACATTTGTTTATTTCCATTTTTCTTCCCCACAATTACAATTTAACTTGCTTTTCAAGTAAAATAGTATGAGGTAAAATTTTGTTCTTTCATTTTTGTTCAGATGTAACAAGTTGTAGATGAAAACTGAAGACAAAGGGACGTCAAAACCCCTAATATGTTGTGATGAATAAAGGAAAAAAACAAGAGGATGTTGGCGGCGCCAGATCACAATTAAAATTTTAATTACCAGACTAAATCCTTGGTTATCTTCATTAATCAAATTCTTGTATAAGCTAATAGAACATTACCTTCTCTACATTTTGTAAAACAACCTCAGTGAAATTAATGGAAAGCAACATAGTGTCTCATTTTGAAGTGAAAAGGTTGATTACAAAATAATAGATGGACTTCAGTCTCATTTCATGTTTGAAAGGTTATTTGTGTCTGCAGCTTGCAAATTGTTATTAATTGTGATTTGACCACGTAACACTCATTATGATATCTCTGTCCGTGGCCGAGTGGTTAAGCTATCGGGTTTAAGGCTGGTAAGTACTGAGATAGAATCTCTCTGTCAAGGCATGGGATTTTTAATCTCAGAACCGACTCCAACCCAGAGTGAGTGTTCCGCAATGCTCAAAGGGAAGGTGTTTCCAATTACATTGACCATTAGTTCCATAACTGGTTTGACAAAGGCCATGGTTTATACATGTACTATCCTGTCTATGGGAAAGTGCATATAAAAGGTCTCTTGCTGCTTATCGAAAAAGAATAGCCACAGTGTGGCGGTAGCAGGTTTCCTCTCTTCTACTAACATTAATATATGTCCTGCACAGACAACTTAGGAAGTTGAGCTGTGTACTTGTGTGACAGCGTGCTTGAACCTTAATTGGATGTAAGCACGAAAATAAATATAACAAACCAACCATCTGTGTATGAAATGTCACCACGTGCACCCTTGTGAATTTGTGTTTCTATGATCAACATAAGGTAATCAGACTGTTGATGCCTCTCCTATAACAGTCTGGCTCTGAATGCATGCGTTAAACAACATTTCCTGACCTGAATGTTGATGCTTTTAGGATAAACATCAGTCTAATAAAACGATGTTGGAAAGAAAGCAACAAATACATATCCAGAATTTTGGAAAAAGTCACATTTTAAGATTTATATCCTCAGTTGCAATTGTTTAAATGTAAAAGTTGAACTTATTTATATCTGAATGGGGTTTTAATTTGCACCACTGAACCCACCAGAGCAGAATGGCTCATATTTTAAATTATTCAACTGTTTTTAAAATAATAGCTATATTGTATATGTATTTACCTACCTGCACATTCTATACAATGGATATAATAATAATTATTAAATAATAAACAGATGGATTATAGTTTTGTATAATTAATATATTTTAGTTTTGACACAACATACATGTAAAGACATCACAGGATATTTTACACAATGTGCATTGTTCTGTAGCACTTTAATGTGCAGTCTCTATAAACGTGACGTTGTGTTTGTTTGTATACCGATCAGTTGTACAGATATGCGTGTAGATACACACAGAAATGATCGTATACTTGAATGGTTTTTAAAGTATCTTTATTCAATAGAATCGGAGCGGAATGGCGGCCGGATACACTTACTATCGCTAGGAGGATTTTGTTTACTAGAACTGAGTTGTAGATCGAATCGAACTGTCAATGTCGAGATACACAGTTCAACAAAACGACTACTTACTGAGTACATGCAGAGTCCAAGTAGCGTTCAAATGAAGCTGTGAGAGAATGCATTTGTAAAACAGTTTTAAAAAGGATAAGCATGTCACAGAGTGCCAGCCGCACCTACCTTGATTATATTTATTTTATTGGGGGAGGTGGGGGGGCGGCGAGGGTTAATTGTTTAACGTCCACGTTCAGAGCCAGGCTGTTATAGCAGACACCTTATTTTATTTATTTATCATTCTTTATATTTTGAATAATAACTAAATATGTCTTCCAATAACCATCACTATTTCAACTATTATTAAAAAATATTTTAATAATTAAGAAGTTGTCCTCGTTCCTGTTATTTTATTATTTTACTGTTTTGAAAAATAATTATTATTTTAAAATTCAACATGGCTAAACTAGCAGTTTTAATGAAAAAAATTCACATTTTTTAATTTTAAAAACTTCATTTATTATTTTATTGTTTGTTAAATGGACAGATAACAGCAAGTTATACATGGATAACAACTTCTCAAATAGAAGTGGAACAACACATTCAGGAAAGGAATGTTTATTAAATGGAACCAGCATGATGTGAGTGTCACACATGATATTTGCGACATGCAATCTATAAAAGAAACCCGCTTCTTCTACGTAGACCTTTCATTTTTCTTATTAGAAGCATGGAGGTTTCTTCACCAGCAATTTCCTACAGAGAAAAACACAAACATAATATATTTCAACTTTGATATATCAGAAATCAGATTTTTAACATATATTATATAAAGATGCATCCTTTAAACTCAACTACCATACACCAAACTACAAATAAACGAAATCTGATGAAAAGATTAATGAGCTTAGAAATTACAAGCCAAAGACTTAATTATCCCATGTGAAGCTAAAGAAATGTAATGAAAATAGCTGATGAAAAGTACGCTATTTTACGAATGCGGATTTCCCTCCATGATTGCCAATTAAATGTATTAGCGGTGGGTTTCCAGTCGATACGCAGCTTTAAGAGCACGTTCAGTTTGATGAGTGTTCTTGCAGACATGCAGGTGCGCTGCAAGGCAGTAACTGCACGTTTTGTTGTGGAGAGGGGTGGGGAGTATGGCTTCTCGTTGAGGAGGGAAAGTAACATGGCAATGAGTAAAACACTGCCTTAATACTGTAAAGTACGAGAAAACGGATAGAAGTTTGGATAGCTTAAAGTAAAGTTTGTTTTGTTTAACGACGCCTGGATAGCTTAAATAAGTTCTTATGAAACTTTCAAAGCTAAATTTACCAAGTATGTTTTTGTTAAAACACTTGTTAAGGAATTATAAAATGGGTATAAGTACACACGAGTAACAGAAAGGGTTTTATAAATTCTGTACTTAAACTCTAAATTTCAATAGTTCAGACTGTTTAAATCTTGATTTTATATAATTTTATAAATGTGACCTTGAACCAAAAGTGTTGGTTGTCGTTACGTAACCATGTAAAACAATATGACTGAGAAAACACCCGAGGAGACCAGCACCCCACCCATCCCGTCTTCTATACAGCAGCAACAAGCCTGTTTTGAATGATGATGAAGTTGGCGGAGAGGACAGGTGATTAGTGATACAAACATCAGCAGATGAAGGTAGATTGCATACCTGTCAGAACATGTACATAGCAAGTGATTGCTTTACAGCGGATGTCTGTTTCTGGTTTACTTTACTCTAAGGAAATGGGAATTAATTCTGACGTTTTGAAGTTTGCCATGAAATTCACCAATTAGTATTACGAATTTTGATAATATATTCCATTGCATGTCATACCATGATCAAAAGTTTTACAATGATTTAGTTAAATATAAACTTAAACACTATATTCAAATGTATTATAAGGATACTTCCCTTAGGAACATAGTTTTAATACTAAAATGTATCGTACTTCTTTAAACACAAAAGAATATAGCACCAAAATTGGAAAACAAATTATAACCTTACAAGTGTATGTTTTTGAATGCTTCATTATTGATAGTACAAGTACGCGTGTGATTAGGTTACCTTATTACACTATTAGTGATGTGTCATTTTGGTCATTTGGGTGCCATACCATAACAGAAAAACAATATGTAAGTCACCATACCCTCTAATACGAAATCCTGAGAATTCTTCTTATCAAAGAATCTTTTATATTATCTTTCCCACAAACAACACAGCAAAAACCACTATCTATCCCCGGTCAAGACAGCACATTCCATTGTTTTAATCTACCAATCACCAAGCACGAGTTAATAAGGAAAGACATCGAAAACGAGTCAGTGTGCTTGATCTTATATCCAAGAATTTAAATTGAAGAACTTGATAATCTCCTTAAGACTGATTTGCATTTAGCTAGTTTGTTTGTGTGTGATGACATTTTACACTAAATGGGAGGAATTGGCCAGTTATTATGTCAGCAAATTAAACAACGTAATTGTAAATTTAATAAACACGGCCAAATGCGCTACATGAGAATCGGGAGATGACAAATTTCTAATATCTCCGCATGCGGCGCAACCACGTGGAAGTTTATCCTTGAGGGCAAGAAACGAATTGCAGGTTCGAGTAGAATCGTGGTCGGGTGGGACCTCGTGCACAATGAGCCGTGCGTTGCAGCCTATTATTTCTTCAAAACATGCTCAAAACAAAGGATCCAGCATCAAATTGCCAAATGAGCGTTTTTGCGCTTATTAAGAGATAGATGGAGCATGAAGCGTCTGAGTCAGCCGAGGTCATTTTAATAACCATATTTCTAGACTCGGGTTGGCTTGAGGGGACCGTCTGAATGCCTCGAATAGCAAGCCAGGATAACCGTGGTGTTAACGAAATAGGGAGAAAAACATGTTAGAAAAGTGAAAATAACTTGCTAATAGGATTTGGACAGTCATCACTGGCTTCAGGGAACATAGTCATCAAACAGTTAGTTGATTTAGGTACTACAAGTTACGCTCGTCTCCCCAAACAGACAAAAAGAGAAGCCGTAATTCGAAATTAGTTGAGATGAGAAAAATTGTAGTTTGATTCTTTTTGTGCATAAGGGTAAAGAAATCAATTATAATGTATTAATAGATTGGGCTCCCTTTTCTAGTTTTAAGATATAAGAATAGACGGGCATTCCACAGAGCTATCACAATCACTACATAAACACTAATCTTTATTTAATGAAAACCAGCATGTTATTTAATAATTATAACAACACCAACAGCAGTAATAATAATAATAAAAACAAAAACATAATAACAATAACAATAAAACAAAAACAAATAATAGCAATGATAATAATAATAATAATAACTAATTAGTATGTTTTTGTGTCATATTGATGTTTGAAAAGGGCTCTTTTCCTACATAAAACAAACAAAACGATTTTCAAATTTAACAAGAACACTATTTTGGTTTGCGTGTTTGTAAATAAAAACATAAGTGTTGTCTTTGTAGTTGTTGCAGTAGAGCGTGTAATGAACTGGAGTAAGAAACTGGAAATACGAATAGTAAGTACAGACAGTGACTGAGTAAAAAGCAAAGCAGACAATCTGTGAAGTCCATCATGACTTCATGTAGGAGGCGCTACAGTTGGTTTATAACACGAATCTGTCGTGTTTCTCCCATCACGGAACGAGGGATACATTCTGTAGCCCACTAACGCGATATATGTAGCGTTGCTAACAAAGGTAGCACGTCTTAAGTCAATCTAGCGGTGAGGAATTTCAAAACGATGGATTGAACAGTACAGTGAATCAATTCCTTCCATGTATCCTGTTACTGTCAGAGAATTCAGTACGATTTAAGTTTTTTAAATATGAGTTTAGTGCTTATATCCAATGCAAATTCTTCCCCATACGTTTCGTTTATTTGTGTGCTATATTGTCGTGGATTACGTTAGTACATGTATTTGAAAAGACAGTTGATAAGATTAATAAAATAAAATATTATACTTGCAAAACTTAGAGATTAAAATCAATATATCATTTTCAAACGCATGTATCGTCGTTGATAGTTTTATGAGATTAAAGAGAAATTGAATTGAACTACAAGAGTTGATCTGGAGAATCCTCTGCTAGAAGTGAGGTGGAGGCACGATCAGTTTTAATTTTACCAATGCATACAAGAGGTCAATGATTGCTATGGAAAGTTATCCTGAGCTTTTATCATGAAACACTAATTCTTATACAGTCTACCATAACGTTATCAACACTTAGACTAACCGCTATTTTAATATTTACGAACCCTAACTCGATATTATCGAAATATGTCGATATCGATTTTTCAGTCAAACAGTTGATTTTTTATTTATTTCAGTGGCCATTTTACTCTACTAACCCTTGTAACTCAAATCCTAACTAACTTTAACCCTAACCATAATGATATAAAATACTAATAGTATTATATAAAGTGGAAGTGAATTTTGTTTACGTTCTTACATCACAGACAAGTTTT
>JAUTWP010163608.1:0-21248 GCA_033042655.1 Cyathermia naticoides
TTCCATAGACAGAACAGTACATACCACGGCCTTTGATGAACCAGTTGTGGACCACTGGTTGGAACGGAAAATAGCCAGACTGTAGCTGGGTCCACTAAGAAGGATCGATCCGACAACCGAACGCTTCAAAGGTGGGCGTGCTAAGGTCTCGGCTAATGAGTTGGTCAAAATGTGGACTTTATCGCTCGCCTAAATGTAGCAATGCGCAAAAAATAAAAACAAAAATAAATCCATCATTGATATCTTTACTATCAAACTCAAGATATGGAATTGTTCATTCTCACCAAGAATAACGTAAAACCAATCAATTCTCACTTATGGCAAAAACAATGTAAAAATTAAACGTTTGCAGTTAGGTAAGAAATCCAAATTAACTGACAAACAATTCCAGCACTCAAATCTTAACGGCAACATCAGCAAGTAGTGTTGTATAAATTGATGTAGGCGAGGTGCTTCACTAGTACAGTTGGCCATTGGCATTCTTCTAGTTCTACCCCACATTTTGCTTGTCATCACCCATTGGCATTCTTCTAGTTCTACCCCACATTTTGCTTGTCATCACCCCTTTTCTCGTTTTGTTGCCTATCAAAATAACACTTCTGTTATGTTTACACATTTTAAGTTCAAACACAGAATTCCACGAGCAGCTGCACAATTATCACAACTTAACAGAAAGAAGTATTTACTCTAATTATTTAGCTGATATCTTAATGAAATGAATAAATTAACCATCTAATATTACCTGGTGTTTCCATATTTCAGCACCCGTCACTAGTTTACCTCTCAAACTTTTAAAAATTATATCTGTGGTAGAGCTGAAATGAATGTTTGAATATTGAAGACTAATAATAAAATTGCAATTAGAATATTTAAAACAACCAACTTCATTGCAAGACAAATGATGATTTCCAAACCTGGCTTAGTAAAAACCATGTGATCCGACTTCGTGTTATACCTAACATTTTGAAATATTGTCCCCTGCATAGCTACGTATGCCTACTCGCAGACATTTCGACTTTCAAGTTTCATGATACTGCCACGTAATTGTGAAAACATTAAACTCTTAAGATATTTAATTTATACATCATTACTTCTTAAATTTAATCACGAGTGCAATTCATTTTGGTTTTGAGTGCAATTCATTTTGAGGGGCGATTTTTTTCTCTGCAATTTGAGGAATATGATTTTCACTCCACCCCCTTCGGAAGCATTTTGAGGAGTGCATTTTTAACACTTTTATATGCACTTTCCCATAGACAGGACAATACATAAGTTGGGTTCTCTGAGAAGGATACAACCAACGGCTTCATATGTGTACAAGCTACTGATTGAGCTACATACTGTTCCCAAAATTATATAAGTGAACATTTGTTTGAACTGAATTTGAATAATTATAATAGTATATGCGTATGACATCATTGACTTGCTCTTCGTGATGATACAATTTCAGCATGGTTAAAACTTAAATCGGACCACTGCTGCTGGTTTTAGTTTCTCTTGCGCATGTGGGATTACGAAAATACAAGATGAGACCATGACATTGATGAAAAACGTCTTGTTTAAAATTATTTTGGAAAACGTTAACATAATCCATATTCATGAGAAAAAAAGTCGCTCATGATGAGGCCAGCAACATACCTCAAAACTACAAAAGAGTGCAAGCCACCCTTCACCCTCAGAATGGAGCAAAAGAAATGTTATTTAAATTTAGATTGATAGCAACAACATATGTTGCAGGGTGATTTTAAAATAATCTATAATCCATGGCTGGAAAACCTTTTTACGGCAAACAATGAAAACAAATTAGGTTTTCATCCGCCATTTTGTTTCTTTTCAGTTTTGGCATGCGTTCCACAGTTTTAGTAATTTCAAGCAATAATTACATTCATACCAATGACTAATACAATGCAAATAACTAATTACAGTTATCTTTAGCAATCTGTCAAATCAGAAGTTTGAACATATTTTACAAAGATGTACTATTACCTATTTCAATGGTAACCACTTTTACCAAAAGATCTACAAAAATGGCGGCATCTACAAAGAGATTACGGAAATAACCGATTGAAAATTTATTCTTGTAATTAAAAAACACATTTTAACAAAATTAGCAAAAATTCTAATACATAATATATAAATAATAAATAATAAAACACTGTTATTTAAAATATTGAAAACATTATCACTTCCGGTTTTACGTAAACATCGACGAAGCCATTATTTTGGTATTCTGCAAATCTAGACAACACAAAGAAATCCATCATCATCGTCCCAATGCAATTAAAACATCGTTGGTTTCATTGTTGAAACTGTTTATAATAGTAAAAGTGTTATTTGGATTTTTTTATTTAGGCGTTAAACAAAACAATGAGCTTCCTTTTGTAAGTGTTTTAAAATAGTTTTTGTTAGTTCTAGACTTCCTGAACTTTACTTACTCAATTACTGTCATTAAATAATGTGGGGGTGTATGTTACGTAAGATGGCATAGATTGTAGTACTTGTTGTATTTAACATTAAATGGTGATTATACTGAATATGCATGTCGCTAAGATTTACTAAAATAGTTTTTTATGATTCAACAGTGCAACTGCAACATCATGAAAATGTCAAATCGACAAATGACAGGAAGACTTGACACTGAGTGTCAGTGTCACTGTGACAGCGAGTGACACAGATTAATATGATTGCTCTTAGACTAATAATGAATGGTACCAACATAGTGACAATTAATATGTTTACAGAGGATATAATTACCATTAATATATAAAAAATTATTGTTTCTTAATTTTTAAGAATGCCATCTTTTACTTTTAGTAATACAAAAACAAATAGTTTTGGTCAACTTATTCCCTCATATCAGAACAACAACACAAGGAAATAAACACAGAGTACTTTTTTACCCCACTTTGTCAAACACTGTCAAGTTGCGTACAACAGACGACACACACATTGCAGATTAATGTTATACCCAAAAGACGAAAGATATTGTTGATTGGAAATCTTCGTCATGCAATACACTTCAAACTTTTTTTCGGTGCCAATATATGGTGGAGTTTTTAACATAAACATTAGATCTGGAAGTAGCAGGTGGTCACTATGCATTTCACCCAAACAACAGCATTCCCACAGCAAACGAGGAAGAATATGCACACTCGTGGATGATTCATCAGATGAAAATTAAACAATCAAGACAATTCCTATAAACAAATTCAGTAATCTTAATTGTCTTTCTGTGATTATAAAGTCGTTCTTTGCTGTTTCGTTTCTTGACAATGTTCTACATTCACATTTTCCACCAAATAAAGTACACGACCAACGTTCGAGTGTACATATGTTGAATGCTATTTTCTAATTGACTCAAAATGGATGGGACATTTTAATATAAAATTACTGTTACTGTGTTAATAGAACGTATAATTTTGTTTAGTTTATTCTATAAATCAATAAAATATAGAGGTTTATTCAAATTATTGGAAACTACTTTATAAATGTGGGCGAAGTGAAAATGTGATTAGCTTTACTATGTGCACAGTGTACGACACTTGTTTAACTTGATCTATAGCCTGTTTCAAAACGTATTTACAGATTGTTTACGAGTAGTAAGTCTGGGATAATAAATAGAATATAAAACTTGTTACCATTTATGATCAAATTTATGTCCCTCATGAAATAATTTTTATTTGTCACGAGCTAAATGGTAACCCGTTTAATATCCTCTATATACATGTACCAGTTAAATTAATGTTAAAATATTGTTACATTTTATTGTTTATGAAATAGGTCTTCTGGTCGACTAGTTTTGAAAAGGTAAATTTTTAAAGGAATATTACTTTACAAATGTGTATATTTATTATTTCAGTGGAAGTCGTAATAACAAAACATTTAAGCCCAAAAAGAACATTCCAGAAGGCACTCATCAGTATGACTTGATGAAACATGCCGCTGTCACACTTGGCAGTGGAAATCTTAGACTGGCTGTAATGCTGCCAGAAGGGGAGGATCTCAATGAGTGGGTGGCTGTCAATAGTAAGTCGTTTATTTTTAACTGCTGTAAGTCCGTTATGTACAGTTCGTATCTAGCATCAGTTTGTCTTGAATATTTTACCTAAAACATCTTAAATATAATAATACAGTAATAATAAATTATGTAATTATACTTATAGTGTTCATAATTCCGAGAGAATAATATGTAACAATATAACAAAATTTTTTTAACATGCTTTAGAGGTTGGTTTATACCTCTAGATGTTCGTAAATCGGACGTTTGTAAATCTGGGATTCTATGTACACTTATTTTATTTTTGTTTAAGTTTCAGTTACCTACCAGTAGTCCTTTAATCAGATTGAGTGCCAAACATTCTGCCTCTTTTCTGGGAATTTCATTTTATAAAGACGTTCCCTTATATTTTCAGAACAATTTTGTGGCTTTTTAAATGCATAGTTATTAATACATTTGTCTGAACATCGTTCTTTTGATTGGTAAATGTTATCTGGTGAACAATTGGAATTCACTAATGTTTTTTCAGTTATTATATTTAAACATTAGGAAGTTTGTCATCAGTACTACAGGTGTGCACAAATTAAAATTCTGCATAAACCATTAATGTTTGCGTAACCCTTTTCGTTTTGCGTAACCCGTTTCGTTGGTATAACCCTTTTTTTTAAATAATTAAATTTATTATACGCCAGAAGACGTTTGAATCTCAATACAGATTAGGTGGCAATGCAGCAATACTGAAAGGGAAAGAATTTTTATTTATTTTTTAAATTGTTTTTAAAATTCATGCGAACGTGAAATGGGTTACGCAGGACAATTTTGCGCGGCCCTCACGCGAACAAAACGGTCGTTCGCACAATTTGTGCACCCCTGGTACTAGTATATTAGGCATCAAAATAAGCAACATGTCTGGTAACCCGTTTAGAGGTTACCACAAAACAGGACCTGGTAACCAGGTAATCAAGTTTACGATTCCCATTATTATTGTTGTTAAATCCCTCACATGCTGTAGACCGACCATCACTAAACATGTGACGTCACACAGTGGATGCGTCTAAAAAGTGGAACCATTAAAAATTGGTGCGCTGTAACTTTGGCGGAATTACATATGAGAAAAAGAAGAAAAAACAGATGTCCGGAATCAATCGCCGAGATGTTTTTAGCCAAAGTTTCGGAAAGAAAATTAACCGTTCATTGAAGGATTTTTATTGATGGGTGGTAACCTCCCGGTAACCTGAACAACCGTTCTCGACTTATTTCGATGCCTGTATATGATTCTGAAAATATAATGGTTTAATGTGTTTGGAAAATGTATGTTATATGGACCCAGTCCTGTTATGTTTTTTAAATAAACTACCTTAATAATTGATAATGTAAAATAAATAATATGACTAACTGAATTTTGTTTTTTTCCAGCTGTTGATTTCTTTAATCAGATCAACATGTTATACGGCACCATTACAGAGTTCTGTTCCGAAGAAACATGTCCTGTAATGTCTGCTGGACCAAAGTATGAATACCACTGGGCAGATGGGCAGACAATAAAGAAACCTATCAAGTGTTCAGCACCTAAATACATTGACTACCTGATGACGTGGGTACAGGACCAGCTTGATGATGAAACCCTGTTTCCATCCAAAATAGGTAATACTTAAATAGTTTTTAATTCCATCTCTCGAGCATATCAACCACCATGATCATGGAAATAGTGTGCCTCCCATTTGTTTGAAACAAAGTTGCTTTACACTCGCTTGATCCCGGTATATGTTGATTTATTATTATACAATGACATATTGGGATTGTCTGTTAAGTCCTTTTTCCATCCAAATCGGTGCTCTGCAACTGATTAAAGGTTGTAACACGTGGTATCCTGTATGTGGTATGATGCATATAATTTATAAAATGTTTATAATGGAAAATCTGATGGAAGTTGTTTATTACTAACAAAATGCACTCATTCTTTCAGGTGTACCTTTCCCAAAAAACTTCTTGTCCATTGCCAAAACAATTTTGAAGCGACTGTTCCGAGTTTACGCCCACATATATCATCAGCACTTCAAAGAGGTCGTCCAGTTGAGTGAAGAGGCACATCTCAACACTTCCTTCAAGCACTTCATTTTTTTTGTTCTCGAGTTCACCTTGATAGACCGGAAGGAGCTAGCTCCATTGCAAGAGCTCATTGATAAACTAACAGACAGAACGATGGCCAAAGATCGATAATTACCATCAACTAAATTTGATGTTGTTTGAATTGACCAAAACTACTTGTTTTTTTATTTTGTTCACAAGGTACAGTATGACAGTTAGTTATATTGGAGGTCAGGAAATACAGGTAGTTTTTACCACAGATAGGAATATGAAGGTTTTGTTCCATCTTAGAATGATTGGGTTTGAAATATTGAGAAAACTATGCATTTACTTTCAAGCTACTATTGCAGCTTCATTTTAAAAGGACACTTCATGACATCGTGCATGTATTTTGTTTTCATTCATTATTTCATTGATAAACTTCTCTTCGTTGTCACTCCTTTTATCTTGCTTCAGTAAGTAGACTAAATATGCATTAGTTTAAGAATATTTGAAGAGTTCAGGTGCAAAACTCAATGTAGACCATTTTGCACCAAACACAAATTGATAAGTTTATTATGAAGAAATTAAAATTTTATATTTGTGATAGTTGGAATTTATTTAGTTTTATCCATGTGTGTCATAGCACAATGTATTCGAATTAATAAATGAACTAATGATGATGACATAATTTTAATTATTACAAAAATAAAAATGAACGAGACAGGAGATATCACAAATTATAGGTCTAGCGATATCTCCTACAAAATACATTAATGGATGATAAATCGCATCTTGTGCCTTAACTCTTCGTTTGTTAGTATGTTGCTATTAATGTGTCAGCCAAACAGTACATTTTAGATTATTTTACTTGTTTTAGACCCTATTTTTTGGAAATGGAGAAGGTTAACTTTGATGATTTCATAATTTGTTCTGTTTTCATTCCTGTCTGATTTGATCATTTGATTTTTTTAAAATGGTTCAAACTTAATTTTTTTTTTTTTTTGGTATCTACTGGTATAATAATTTTTTGAGCAATATATTTTTTTTCAATCTTAATTTTTTTTTTTCTTCCAAATACTAATCTAATGTTCAAATGTTTGCTTTGCCTTCTTGGCATATTATTGGAGCAACTTTGGTGTTCACAAACTAGTCTTGCCTGTTGTTTATGTCTGTTTAGCATGTTTTTCTTATATCTAGTCTGTGGTGTATTTAGGTGGCTAATTTATTGAAGTTTGTGTGCTTGTATTGAATAGTTAGGTTTTTCACTTGACCATTGATGAAACAATTGTTCTGTTATAATGTTTTTTTGTCAAAGGTTTAAAATATATTGTTCTTTAGAAAATGATGCTATACTTTAATGTTGAGATAAGTTATACATCCACAAAGATTTCATTTTTATATTTTGATTTTTTTAATGAATACTGTAAATCATAAAATATTAGCAACCTTAAAATTTATCGAAGTCTATCAGTGACATATTAGCAACATAAAACTTTAGCGAGGTTGGCATATCAAAAATAAAAAAGATAAGATGATTTTAAAAAATTGGATGATCAAAAGAACATGCCGTTTATTATGTCATCGTGACATATTGTGTCGTTATGCAACACACAATGTACACTATTACCGGTTGCAAATATAACCTCAAACTCAAATCAAATCTACTTACTTACAACTTGTACAAGTTAAGTTTAATAATTAAAAACACTTTAAGTCTTGCATATAAACTAACTATTGTTGTGTGCTATATTTATTAGTTAATTCATTACAAATATCACGTGCAGTCGAGTTAATCACTGACAAAACAATGGCATAATTTCCTACGATGTAGAGTTTTTCCAACCAGTCTATTATCAAATGTAAGCTTGTTTTTGTTG
Source organism: Cyathermia naticoides (assembly GCA_033042655.1). NCBI lineage: Eukaryota > Metazoa > Mollusca > Gastropoda > Neomphalida > Neomphalidae > Cyathermia > Cyathermia naticoides. The sequence continues at coordinate 7,945 of JAUTWP010163608.1, forward strand.
AGATGTAATTAATGACAATGTACAGTGAAGTTGATTGGTCTAATTTGACAACAAAATTTAATAGATTACACGTAAAAAGTCGTTGTTGTGATGTTTGTGCTACGTTTGCATATCGGTAATAAAATAATGTTTATATGTGTTAATACCTTTAAATTTTGTTTTAATCTTTCATTTTATATTTAGCATCATGAAATATTAACGTTTTGTATGGCCTCGCTAAATTTGCTAACTTTTTATGCTTGCTAACATTTCCTGATTCAGAGTATATGATTCTTATGTGTGGACCTTTTTTTAACAAAATCTTTTTAGTATGTAGTCTGATGTGACTGACTGGTTTTACTTAAGTTTTAAAACTACATGTAATTAAAGGAAATTTTCTATATTTTAAGGTGTATTTATATTAAGTTTTTTTAGTCATTGTGTATGTGGATTCCTCATTTAAAGGGTCCATTTGTTTTATTATTACTGAATGTTGATGTTCTATTCACACGGACAAACCACAATCTTAGTGGTTTTATATTGGTTGTTACGTTTTTCAGAATCATTTGTCCATTGACATTGTGATAAAAGTAAAAATCTGTAAAATGTGAGCATGACTCGTCCTATGCAAAATCACATGCCTTCTTATATGTGTTTTCAAAAGTGCAAATTATTATTTAATCTACCACTCTTTCAAAAACTAAGCCAAAATATAGTATGCAAGGATCTGGATCAATTAGTTGTATTAAAAAAAGGAGGGAATAGTCTTTGCACATGCTTATTCTTACTGTTTGTGAACTCCTAATTGTATAGCATTACACCCCTTTAAATTCGGATCATCTTGCATCTGAAATTTTGTAGAAATATTAAAGTAAATACCTACAATTGATAAAAATGTTATTGCAAATCATATTTTGTAAAAGCTTTTTATGGCAGTACTGCTGATTACTACCACAAATTTAGAGGACTGCAATAACCATGTTGTGAATCATACATGTCCACATGCTGTCTCTGATTGCTCTCATAATTCCAGGTCTTTTAATAGGTTTTATGTGGGGATATTGATAATTCATTTGGGTACCATTATAAATGGCTTTATTGACTATATTGTGACAGGAAGATTGTAAAATGTTATTAAAGTCATTTATTATCCATATCATTACCAATAAATTGTTGTAAAATCACAAAATATTGTTATGGTAATACCTTTATATTTATTGCCCTCCTATGGCATCACACATATAATGATTTTCTTGCCATTTTCAAAACTGACCGTCCAAAAATATTTGAATGCAATATCACATGATTCTGATGTTGCTATTCTTTTGAGAAATATTTTGGTTCTCAGCCTTTGAAAATCATAATTTAATCCTATTTACATACACAATAAATAAATTATCAACCTTGTGATGTTATATTAAAATAAATAAACTCATTTGAGATATACACACGTATGTATGTATTTGTTATTAAAAAAATCATTTGTAAATTACATGCTTTTTAAACTCTCCCATTTAATATCTATTTACATTAATAGTTCTTCATTCCTTGGTAAAGTATATATGAAATCCCTTGTCCCAGATAATGAATATAATTATATAATATAATGTGCATTTAAATTTTTGAAGTGCCAAGTTTGTCCTATTTTAAGTAAAATTTATATTTTGATTTGAGAGTTTCTGTGCGCATCATTTGCCTGTCATACATTGTGTGAAATTTATTAACAATTTGACATATTGGATCTGAAAGTTGAGGTGCATTATAATGTTTATGTTGGATAAAATTTGTGATGAATCCAGTGATTTAGTCATTAGTGCTATGTTTTTTTAACTATCAAATGGTTTGGTTCTTCTAAATTAGCATGCAAACACAATTTCTTTTTGTTCTCTTCTCTATATATTCTCTCTCTTTCTTCCTCTCTCCTTCGATCGCTCTCTCTCTCTCGATCTTAAAATTGTTTCGGACAATAAATTATTTAGAAAAAGAAATAATTGTAACCCTATAAATTAAACAAATTAATACAACAAAAACATTTTATACAGTAATTTTGCAAACGTCAGTTTTGGTTCCCTGGTTTTTGCCAGAGGCTGCTCCCTATGAGAGTGTGCTTGAACAGTTCTCTGATAGAAGCATGCTAATAAATCGAGCTGTCCTGACCTAATTTTACTACTATAAACATATTTTCCAATTCATTATGTTCAGTAAATAAATTTTCTTTTTATTTACCCACTTATCTACAATACTAGGGATGGTCCATAATGTCAATTATTTTCAAAATCTTAACTATTTTATGATTAGGTTTAATCCTATCCCCTTATCCTAACATAAAAACATTGTAAACATTGTTCTTATATAAAAGCAATTTGAATATGGTTTTTATTTGAGTTATGAAACACATGATCAATATTTATGGACCAACCCTTAACATAGTAGTTCTTTCCATGGTAAGTCGTGCTTCAACTAACCTGGCCTGAATTTTTTTTGAGTGAATGAGTGGTAAATCTGCATCTCATTAATGCTCTGCATGTGGAATACAGCTTGATTTGTTTTAATAGATAGTGGATTCATGTATGTATTAGGTCTTTCCTTGTGATTCAGGGTCCAAATCCATAAAAGTTTCCTAACTTAGCAGGTTACTAAATCATAGCAAGCTTCTAAATGTCTAAAAAGTAGTTTGTTTTATTTATTGACACCACTGGAGTACATTGATTTTTTTTTATCTTATCCTCGACTATTGGATGTCAAACGTATGGTCATTCTGACACATTTCTGTAGAGGAAACCTGCTGTTACTGCTTGTCTACTCTTTCCAAAAAGCAGCAAGAGATCTTAAGACTTTTATAAGCACTTTCCTACAGACAGGACAACACATGCCATAGCCTTTGCTACACATAAAGTAATTGGAAAGAAGCTTACTATCATTAGAATAGTTTTATAAATATAACAGCCACAAGGTAGAATTAAGATAACAATTTAGTAATGAACTGTGCTTAGCAAGCTTTTATGATTTGGTGTCCTGGGCTTTTATGCATGTTGTTCAACTTGCACAGTCTGTGTATGATGACATAATATATTTAATTTATTCTTGTTTTTATGCTCTGTAATAAATGTAAATATTTTAGCTTTAGATGTCAGTAGACTATATAGCATCAGTTGAAACTTTAAGCATACCATTAGCTATGTCTGGACGCATTTTAAACATGTATATAAATTTGTATTTTACTAGAAAGGGTGGGTAGATAATAGAATCATTTCTTCACTTCTTTTCATTTAAATTTTAATGTGAGTGATTGCACTTACATATCTTATTACGCACTTCAAAATAACCAAATTGCAAACATCCGGTGTTTTCTTTGAAAGAAATCTGCTTTACCCCAATCATAATCATAATGAGAATACCACAAGTTTACCTTATGGAAAGTGAAGGAATGTTAGTTTAACAACACCCCAGCACATCATTTAATCAGCAGCTATTAGATGTTAAACATCAGTATTTATGACTCACTCTCTTCAGAAGAAACCCACTGCCACAAAATAGGCTACTCTTTCTTAGAGGTATCAATGGATCTTTTATGCCCTTTCCCACAACACATGCCACAACCTTTGATAGACCAGTTGTTCACAACTGACTGGAAGAGAAAATGGCATAATTGTAAATCGCTTAAGAGAATGATCAATTGCATAAAAAACACCTCCAAGGTGGATGCTCAACTTATGAACTACATCCCATACATTTTACGTTACGGAATACTTATTACACGAAGCTACTGAAAGGAGCAATTTATTAATAGCCTGAAATTTTGAAATGTGAAAAACTAAACTCCATTTATATTTTCCATAAAATATTAATAATGCTTAAAGTTGTATATAATTTGGTTCAGTCTGCTTGACATCCTGACTGCATTTCAAAATTAGCCAATGTAAATAAAATAAAACTTGCCTTCTCATCACACAATCTATTGGTCACGTCGATGCTAAAACATCCAACCACAACACACAATCTATTGGTCACGTCGATGCTAAAACATCCAACCACAATAGCATGTTTTGTTATGTATTATTTTTCACAATAACTGTTAAATATTTTGTAAAACTGTATCTTCGTCTTATTTGTAAATTGTTGTTTTATTTTACTTTAAAAATGCAATTATAGTTTTATACGGTTGGTTCTTTAAGACTTTATCCTGTTTTTATTGATATTCATGCAGTTTAAACCACGTGACTTTCATTCAAAAGCAATAAGCTGCTATTGATAACCTGTACTGTAAAGAATTTAATATGCTCAATTCATGTCTGGTTTATTTTACAATGCACTAGCAGTTTGAAACATTCTGTGCTGGTTGACAGACTTTTAATTATAGCTGATCTTATGTATAAACCACATGCCAGTGTCATTTTGATTTTTATGTCATATCATGTTTGACATTTATGTCATATTCTTGGTTGAGACAATTCAGGTTTCCCTAGAAAATACTATGTAATGTATGGGATATCATCTAGTTGGATTATGTTAATAGTAAATTAGTATGCATATTCATGTAGTTATTTATACTCACTGAACTGCTGTGTCACATTGATGTTATCATGTTACTTAACTGCTGGATATGTTTGAGCAATATTTTACGTGGTAATTTTGTGATAAATATTTAGCTTTCTACATTTACTATCATCCACAAATGGTAAATGGATTGGAAGGCATAAGTATTAAATTGTATATATGCAAAGAATAAAGATAAGCATATGTTGAATTCAGAACTGTTAGATTTTTAACACTATAATAAAATGTCTTATGATCTGTGTAAACACTGGGTCAGCTAGAAGTTGTTAGACATCAAGAATGAAAGTATGTCTCTAAGGGAACTTGACAACTTTTCATAGAAAATGATACTTTCATAAAAATGAAGTTTATAATTATTATTTTGGACTACATTAGTATTACTTTTCAAACTTTAAGAAACAATAACCATGTAATTATCTTTCTTCTTTGTGTATTGTACATTTTCTAACAGCTCATTAAATGATATGTGTTTTTAAACATTTCCATATCTAATTATCCCATATTATATTTTAAATGACTACAGGAATATTGGACTTTTTCTAGCTGTATTTGTGATAGTATATTGTGGTTAAAAACACCTAAACTTGTAAAGATAATTGACGTCCAATAGTCAATGATTAAACAATCAATGTAGTCTAGTGGCATCGTTAAATAAAACTACACAGTTAAAGCAAGTGTTCTTGAAAACAATTGTGTGATTATTATAAGAATAACATCATCTGAAGATTGTTGCAGATGTTGGTTGTACATCATTGTCAACTATGCATTGTATGGAGGTATTGGTTTGTGATAAATTCATATTTGAACAATCTATGCATCTAGCATGCGACGTTTATAAGACAGTTTTATCCCATACTTACAGAATGTTATTGTTTTTAACAGTCTATATTGGCATTTAGATTGATCAGATGATGTTGCTTAAATGAATTCTTTGCTGACGTTAAACTACATATTCACTCACTCAATTGGTGACAAAGAGTGGTTGTTACAGTTGAACTTTAATAAATACATTCATTTTAATTAAATGTGAAGCATACCGGTAGATCATTTACAAATAACAGAAGAATGATACAAAATGTCAAAAGTTCTGTAAACAGTGAGCATTTTAAAACATTCTTTTGTTTTAAATATATGATGACAACATTTTAACAGGGTTTTCTTTTGCTAATAACTAAAGTATGAAGAAATATATTTTATAAAATGTGGCCTTTGCCCTGGATTTATCAAAAGTAAATCTTAACGGGCTAAACCAGATCATATCAGTTACCATGGTGCTTCGTGACTCTCCCTCCTGTTGTCTTTATTACAAATGTTAATGTTACCATTGCATCATACATTGTACAAACGTAGTGTATTCAGGTGTAGATTGCCTGGCCTGTATATTGTGTACAAAGCAAATATGTATGTAGCCGATATCTTTTGTATAAAAAAATATCTAAATATTTTGTTTTGTGTTTTTGTTTCTGGTGTTACTCATTTATAAACCAATGGGGTTTTGCAAAATTCTATTAATGGTACATATCCATTGTTTAAGGAGGCCTGTGAATTCAGCCAAGATAGATAAAAATTGCATTCAAAGAGTTTTTAACAAGGCAACAAACGTGGTATGACTGAGTCAGTTTATTGACAGTTAAGACATTTCACCACTGCATCATACAAAGATGTGATGGAAGTCCCAGTACCATAGTGTTGTTCAGCAAAGGTCACGACTTGCTGGCTGGCATCGCAACTCAAGAACATGCAAACCACCATGTGATCCCAGATTGGGAGCATATGGATTTTATCTATGCTGTGCCCAATAAGTGCTACAATACAAGTCTACTTGTACAATAAATTATATAATTATCTTCTATGAAGAATGTTTTTGTACATCATGAGATGACATGTAATTAGATACGACAATTACCAGCTAAAATAACCCATGGTTCACACGCAATAGTAACAGTCTTACTTCCCGTCCTGGATAGGGAGTCCGGCAAAGTCGGACATCGTGCCCTGGAGGGGCATGCTTGACCACTTATTTAGTGATGTAAGCACGTTAAAAAAAAATTCAGTCCTAATGGTCTTTGGTCTAGTAAGCTACCTACATGTATAAAGTATTTGGTGCCCCATGGCCACTAATATTTTGTCCCACCGCCTCTAAAACCATAATCGTACTACCATGTAGGCTGTAACCAAATAAAAAATATTTGCCACTAGTACTGAGCCTATTTGGCCTCTGAACTAAAACAGTTCTGCCTGTATGTGTAGGTAGACTCAAGTTAGTGTATAGGGGCATACGTGCTTTCGTTATAGCCAGGTTGAAATAAGCTGAATCGGCATTATAATTATCATTCCCAATCAATATTGCACTTTGTGTTTTGTTTTATGACATGGTTATGTAAAACTCATCACTTTGTCTAGAAATGTAGCAAACAGCTCGGGTTGTCCTGGAATGTATGGTTTCAAGTGAGAGAAATCTGAAGTCTTCAGAGTCTGTTCCAGAGTGCTGAAAAACAAACAGTACATACACCACATTACATGAACCGTAGATTAATTTTATTACAGCTATCTATGTATATAGAATATCAGGTTACTACGTTTTTGATATCATGTTTATTAGGCGAGGTTTAGATATATTGAATATCATAAAATTATGATGAAATGACTTGGGGCAACAGTTATTACAATAGATAATGGATATACTAGGCTACTATACATATATTAGAGTGAATCAGTTTGGATAAAAGGAACGAAAGCATACTTCTTTAAAGCGTCTGCTATAACAGCCTGGCTCTGAACGTAGACGTTAAACAACTTGACCTTGACTTCTTTAATTTTAGTTTCAGGAACTCACAAGTGTACAATTAAATGGCTATTTTTTTAATTAATATTAAATATGCACGCTTCAAACTTTTTTTAATTGTTTTTTTTTGGGGGGGTGAGGGAAGTGGACTAAGTTTTTTTAGTTAAATAAATTTATTTGCATCAGTGAACAAGCAACATAAGTTTATTTACTCTGGGCATTAATGATGTTTTAATACCGAGTTCATGGGCTCGAACACCATCACAAACTGGTTTTGCATTTGTAGAAATAAAACAAAACTTCAGGAGGGAATTTACAGAATGAGTGAATGTCCACTCACCTGCAGGTACAGAAGTAAAGGTGTCCATCTTTTTCCAGCTGACTAGCAAGCTCGGTTTGGTGGTTTCCCATCAACTCTTCATTAATAACCACAAGTAAACGTTTGTCAGCACCAAGAGCATCGAGTATACTGCCTGCACCTGCAACAATACACTTATACATGTACATACACTAGTAAAATTATTCATATCTTTGGTTATCTTCTGAACTAACATCTCAAAAATGTATTCTTCACCATATGCAGAGAAAACTATACTGACAGCCATAGAAAACGTGGCTCATTTGGCTCAATTTAGTTTTTGTGAATACAGTCTGAAATATAAGTTAGAACGAACGTAACTGGGTGGAAGATCACATCAAATTGATCTTTGTGCACATACTGAAGTATGTTATTGTCAAGTAGCAGCTGAATTCTTGAAAATCTAAACAAATGCACGAATGACACTTAAGTTGATGCTGTGTTTTCAATGGCTGTCAGTATAAATGAGTTCCAGTATATTACTTGTATTACAAAGAGTTGTAATTTACGGTAAGCAATATACTGAAATGAGTAGAATATTATATTTATTTATTACATCATACTACACTGTCCATGTGCCCTGGGCAATCCTTGGCAAGACACAATATACATAGACTAACAAATAACAATGATCTACTTTTAATCTTAGCCCAGCTGGTGGGCAATTGTGGATATCAATACTGTATGTAATTATCAAAAGGGTTGAAGTTGAACTCTCAGAAACAAGTATCACACTTAAAAATATATATAATAATAATAATAACAATGTCAATGTTTGCTACTGTTCAGTGTTGGTTCAAACTTCAGAAACAATGTTATCAATGTATTATATTAAAACTATTACACACATTTAACAAATCTAACAATGTATCACATGCATAACAAAGTACCAGATCCAATCTGACTAAATACCTGCATGAGAGATCACAAGGTCAGCCGAGTGTATGTCTTCTTGAATGGAATTCTTGAATCTATAATGTTCCATTGTAAAATCTTCAATTTCTGGTGAGACAGGTTCATATTCACCATTACCAGTTTGTAGCACCAGTTTATTATATCCTAATAATTTCAAAGCCTAAAAACATGAAAGTATTATACATGTATATTAATGAATAAAAATAAACCAAATAAATTAAATAAAGTTTAGGCATGTTTTATTAGGTTACTTTCAACTGAAAGCACAAGCCTTGTGTGCTATGAATAAAATAAAAACAGATAACAATATTTTAAAATGAATTATGTATCAAGTATTGATAAATTAGTATTATTATATTTCTATGTTTAGCATCTAAGTAGGGCCTTATGTCAAAAAGTAACATTACCAGTTCTTATTATATTTAGTTTAATTTAATTGCACAAATTAATAGGACTTTACCATTAGTAAATAAACAAGAATGATAAATAATTATTGAAAAATTATTTTAAAAAAGAAAAAAGTTTTTAAATTAAAATTAAACAATTTTGTTTTGTTTATAGAAATACATTTTTTTATTACAAATATCAAACCGGTTAAATAGTACACATATCATAATTTATTATTCCGGTTTCCCGGTTAAATAGACATCACCATTAACTTTTTAATTCAGGCATTTAAGACATGCAATGGAATGTATACATTGGTTTAAATGAAGCTTTTCTATACCTTACAACAAGACCTTGAAGCGGTTGTCTTAATTAAAGCATCAAATTTAGTTGTTCCTACTGTTACAAAAACTACACGTTTCCCAAAACTGGACATAGCTAAACATTAGAGTTGTCTGCCCATATTTCTTTTTTATAAACAGAAGGCTGAGAGGCAAACCACGATTAATTAAGCATGTATAACTTTAGTATTTAACACTGTTTATGACAATTAATACTATATTAATTAAATATAACGAAATTGCAATGTTCGAGTGCCAATGACAGGGTGTTTAGGCGTAATGTTAAGGCACATGGTAATGTATGGATTATGTAGTGGCTATACATACGAAACCGTTTGGTTCTAGCTCAGATTATAATGAACAACTTAAATAAGCGGTATGTTTAAAATAATTTTTGTTTATTTATTTTTAAATCATCAAGTTAGACTTATAGAAATTGTGTTTGTACATGGCGTGCTTTATTGAGTATTTAAATTAGTATTTTGAGAGGCAGGGTATGGTTTGTCCAAGTATAAACACTTTAAATCTGATTTTATATAATTAGGATTTCATCTTGATTCTTGGTTAACAGCAGATGGGTGTGTAGGTGTAGGAGATTCCATTATTTTACTTTTTTAATGGCACATTAAAATTTAATTCCTTTTTTATGGGGTTAAGGCCTGCTATTAAGCTAGACCAAATATCTCTGTCTCTGTAAAGGCATTTTACATATATCCATATTAACTTTTTCATATTTGGATATTTAATTTTTTTTTAATTTGTCACTTTTTCACTTGCTACACTTGTAATGAATGGACAGCTAAAATATTACATAAACACTGAGTGATATATCTATAAGATGGAGAAACTATAGATGTTTTTGAATCACTTACAAATACACTTCTTAATATGTATATTTGTAAACTGAATGTTATTTTTCAGTTGCTGGATGAGGTTATGTTATCAGATATGGCGGAACCATTCAGCACAACTAAATCAGTCCCAGCGAATGGTGTTTCCAGGTGTAAAATATTACCACACAATTCCTGATAATATAACCATTGCAGACCATGTGACAGACTCTAAATACAGCTTACCATCTGATAATGTACCCAGTGTGTTTCCTGATTCAAAAACAGCTACATTATATGTGCATGTATGTCATTATTCATATTATACATTGGGATATAAGATCTGTTTAATTGATTAATCATTAAGATTTCCTTTTATTCTTTTACTAAATCTGACAGGAATGATGCATACATTTTCTTTGTTATACTTTGTTGTTACTTATAGTATTATAGAATGGTCTAGTTTTTTTTTTAACAAAAATTGGAATATTTAAACAAATATATATATTTTTGCTGTTTAATAAATTTAGGTCCTGGAAAAATAAATTATTAAAATATTGAATAAAAATACATGTATTTTAGATCAACTTTTTTTTTTCTCTAGGCAAAGTAGATTGATTCGAATTTTTATTTTTATTTTTTTTCAAATTTGTTTTGTGTGGGTGAGGTGATGGGGTTGTGTGGGTGAGGTGATGGGGTTGTATCTTATATTAAATTCTATGCTAGACATTGTTCAATGAAGTTTTTTTTAAATAAACCTGTTCTGATCAGTTTGCTGCATTTGGAATCTTTAAAATTTTGACTACAGCAGGATTTTCTTTTCTTTATTTGTAAGTCAGTCAGTCATTATAGTAGTCATGCTATGGGCTCAGTAGTTTAATTATGTACAGTTACAACGTCAATAAAGTCACAATGTTCTGCATTAAGTTTTACAAATTGTTTTGTCATTTTAATTGAATTAATGTATGGTGTTGTTTCAGTGGCCATATTGTCAGAGGCGATGCAGTTACTGTAACTTCAACAAATATATCAAGTAAGTAAAACTAATCCTCTTTAATCAGGATTATTGACTCAATTTATGCTTATTCAGTGAATCGGTCATTAAAGCTGCAATATTTTAAATATTTAATCATTTTAACATTTAGAGTAGCCTACCGTAGATGATCCAGGTTTCTTCTGTTAAAAACATCACATAAAACAAAATATGCTGTGTAAGACATTGTTACATACAGATTGTCATGACCTCATTAACTTCTTTAACATTAACACTTGGTGAGAAAACCTCAGAATTGCATGTACCGGTAAGCCATTTACAATATCTGTTGATAGGAAAAATGGATGTACTCATTAAAAGTTGTTTGTTTATATTTTGGATTACTGTTTTTTTTTATATATAAGATTGAAAGGAGAGATTGTAACTTTAAAACGGTGATATTCACTAATTTATGTTGGTGGCATTCAGGGAGGGTTGGAGGATTTCACCATCTCAAGAATTATAGGTTCCTTAAAGAGGTAGTGCTATTCATGCGACCTAAATATGGTACAGCAAATCATTGCATCAGAAAAATGGAGCATGGTGCGCATCAAGCAAACATACAAGATAAAAATTATATTCTAAATGGTTAAATATTTTTAAAAACCCAGACACTGCCACTTTAAATCTTTAGCATCTACAATGTTTTATAGTGTTTTAAGTTCAGTAAACCAGAAAAACAATTTAATATTAAACTGTCTATTAGTTGCCATTTAATAAAATCTTAGTTCTTCTATATGTTCAAAAAGGATAGCAAGAAAAACCCATCATTTATTCAGGGTATACAAATATAAATAGACATTATGTGTATTCCACGATACATTTCATATTCTTATGAAAAAAACCCTCCAGAGAAGATTTTTTAGAATTATATGAAATATTAATATCAATTGTTCTATTACAGCCGCAATGTGAACCATGAACGAATGCGAAACTGTCTGGTGACGGAAACACAAACACTTCTACAGTTGAGTGGAGTGGATACAATCACATCAATCTTCTTTGGTGGAGGTGAATATTGTGCATGGTATGCCCCAATGATAGACCAGTTTTGTTACAGGATGTTCAAACAAAGACCTCTTCTACTTTAAACTTCCAGACCTTCTACCCATACCTAGTAATAGTTTCACAATGAACAATATTGTATTTGTTAGATTATTACACTTTGATAACTAATATTACTGTTCTTACATGCTTTTATCTTTTTATAATTATTTTGTCTTTCTATAATTATTATCCAACCAGTGCTCCACAACTGGTTCATCAAAGGCCATGGTATGTGCTGTCCTATCTATGGGAAAGTGCATATAAAAGATCCCTTGCTGCTTATCGAAAAGAGTAGCCTGTATGGCGGCAGCAGGTTTCCGATAAAAATATGTCAAAATGACCATATGAATAACGTCCAATAACAGCTGATAAGATAAAAACTTTTGATATGATAAAAATCAATGTGGTCCACTGGCGTTGTTAATGTTAATTTTTTTTTTTTTTTATTGATATGTGTGACTTCCAATAGCCGTTGATAAAATAAAAATCTACGTACGCCACTGGCGTCGTTAAACAAAAAAACTTTCTTTTTATTTACCTATTTGAAAGAAATACTATTTCAGTGTAAACTCAAATCATGAACCAGTTTTGGAGTACTGGTTGTAATGGAAAATAGCCCAAACTGCACATGGGTCCACTGAGAAGGATCGATCAGATGACCGACTGCTTCATACTGACTGAGCTACATCCCACTCTTTATAAGTGTATGTCTTGGGTTGCTTGTGATTCTGTGCGGAATCTTAACAAATCTATAGGATCGGGATGTAACTCAGTCAATAAGCAGCAAGGATCTTTTATATGCACTTTCCCACAGACAGGTCACACATACCACAGCCTTTGTTGAACCAGTTGTAGCCCAAACTGCAGATGGGTCCACTGAGAAGGATCGATCAGACGACCAACTGCTTCATACTGACTGAGCTACATCCCACTCCTTATAAGTGAATGTCTTGAGTTGTGGTTCTGTGCAGAATCTTAACAAATCAATATCTGAGTTTGTTGAACCAGTTGTGGAGCACTGGTTGGAATGGAAAATAGCCCAAACTGCAGTTGGGTCCACTGAGAAGGATCG
>JAUTWP010163609.1:0-10965 GCA_033042655.1 Cyathermia naticoides
ACTTTCCCACAGACAGGACAGCACATACCACAGCCTTTGATGAACCAGTTGTGGAGCACTGGTTGGAATGGAAAATATCCCAAACTGCAGATGGGTCCACTGAGAAGGATCGATCCAATGACAGACCATTTCAAAGGTGCATGCTACCGACTGAGCTATATCCCGTTCCATTATCAAACTAGTATCACTTGTTTTATAAATATAGGAAAACAAACAACTTAATTATGCTAGTCGAAATTGTTTTATTTCCCCCTTTTAAATAGAAGTTTTATGATTAAATGTTTTCAAAGTAACTTCTTGAAATGTTACGCAAAAATAAAAATTAAGTTTGTTTGTCCTTACCCGACCAATCCACAAAAATTGGCCTGTGTCAAAAAAAAAAAAATTCTCTTTTAGAGAAGAATTATTTTTTTGGGTTTAACCAATTTCAATTTATAAATCATGTAGCTAATTATGCTTGGAGCCATAAAAAGAAAGAATTTCCTACCCACCTACCCACATTTGAAATTACAGGTCGGAAATGAACAAATAAAAATATTTTTAAGGATGGCCTTAACAAAACATAAAAAATGCATATCCTGTACTGTGTACATTTTCTTAATGTTTATAAAAACTAAATGGTATGATTTATAAGCTAAACAAATATGAGGTGGATCCAATAGAAATTTTAAACAGTTTGTAATAGATGAGTTGTCATGGAATGGAATTTATGTGTAAGATTATTTAGTAATTTTTTTACTCGATTCTGCTGAAGTATATTAAATACAAAATCTCTATGTGCAGGTTTGCAGGTAACTTAATTAAATGTAAAAGTAAAAAGTTTGTGTTATAATTTATTTAACAACATCACAAGAGCACATGATGACATCAAATGTTTATCTTATCATTGGCTATTGGACGTCAAACACAGTAAAGGTTGTTTTATTTAACGCCACTAGAGTACATATACATTGATTTTTGATTTTATCATCGGCTATTGTACATCAAATATATGGTAATTCTGACAAATTTCTTTAAAGGAAACATGCTGCCGACACATAGGCTGCTCTTTCCAATAAGCAGCAAGGTTTCATTTAAAGGGTAATACTAATAGATCTGGAATCATTGTTAATTCAATGTAAACAAATAAGAACAGAAACCTTTAGGTATACTTTAATACAAACAAGTATTTATAAGTAAAGCAGCAATACTGCAGACATTGTTTTTGTGAGATACAGTTTCTAACAAAATATTATTAGCCCTTGGTATTTTGTCCTCTGACCACTTGAATGGGATGGGTTAGCCTAGGTCAAGTACTAACTACCCTATAGATGGATTGAACCATTATCTTCAAGTGATTATTGACTAACAATACCTCTGATCACCAATTTATTCAGATCAGTTCATTCAAAACACAGGGTTTGCAGGTTGTTTACCACAGATGTTTAAAACATAGGGCACTGTTTACAATTAACAGAAATTAATTAGGTGGATTTTTCTTCCTCCTGGAAATCAATATCAGCTTGCTCCGTATGAAGGTATGCTAGCACTTTTTCATATAATTCAACAAACAGTTAGCCATAGACTTAATTAATTACAATGTAACATGATTTTTTAATGTCCAAAGCAAAACATACAAGCAATGCTTATGCTGTACAGGTACTTCATTTAAAGTACAGGCACATAAATCTATTAATGCACAGGCATTTATGCATTAAATGGAATGGACTGTTTGATGAAAGTAAAGTTTGTTTTATTTAATGATGCCACTAGAGCACATTGATTTTTATCTTTTCATCGGCTATATGGTCATTTTGACACATTTCTTGTAGAGGAAACCTGCTGCTGCCATATAGGCTACTCTTTCCAATAAGCAGGAAGCGATTTTTTATACACTTTCCCACAGACCGGACAGTACATACCACAGTCTGAGGAATGATCTGTAGAGCACAGGATGGAACAGAAAAAAAACTAAACTGCAGATGGGTCCACTAGACTGTTTAATTAGTGGGTGATTAGCTGTCAAACACTGTAACTGCAACACTCGAAATTCTTATTAAAAACAAATTCTGACACTAACTACAGTGGACTCTGTCTAATCCTGATTCACTTGAGACCAACAAAATATGCCAGTTTAGACAGAGTGCTGGCATAAACAGATTTCATTCAGTTAAAAGTAGTTGGATGGGACTTTGAAATTGTGCCAGTTTACAAAGAAATCCAGATTAAACAAATATAATTTAGGTACATAATTTCCATGTTAAAAGTCACCTGGACATCGACTCTATGGTCTTTAGATCCAGATGGGAATGTAATGATTTTTATATCTCATTTAAAGACTGTTTTAAATGCTATTTTTTAATATACAAGTTTGACAACTCACCTGATTCGCATTTTCTTAGCCTGCTCAAGCTCACTTTCAAGATGGTCGTTTCTTTTCTTTTCACTTTTTATTTTAATTTCCAGTTCATGAATTCTGCTTTCGGCAGATAAATCCTGTTGTTTGGTCTTGGATAGTTCAGTGGGTCGGGTAGGAACCGCAGGGGGTGACTTAGCACATGTTGTGTTGGTCTGTTCACTTGGAACTACTCGAGAATTAACAATATTTAGATGAGTTACTGACATAAAGCCTTTCTCAGTTCGACGACTCTGAATAGGTAGAACACATGGTGTGGAATTTGATAAGGAAGCACCATTTTGAAGTTTTGTAATCTCTTCTACTGACGCACTGTATTTTTCCTGAAGTTCAGTGTTTTGTTTTTCTAGCACAGTTATCTTTTCTTTGTACTGCTTCTCCTGCTCCTGAAGTATCTCATTTGTATGTAAGAGATCTTTCAGTTCTCTCCCTTGCTGCTTCATAACACTTTCAAACTGAGTTATCTTTTCTTGAAATACTTTCTCACTTGAATCTGACTGCACTAACCCACTGGCTGCATTTCGTTGTTTCAGTGATGACATTGCTTTAACGGCACCAAACTGATGAGGTTTTGACACACTATACCTGGACTGGGGTCCAGACGATGACGTCATGAAAGCACGACCAATTTTTGGAAGAACAGGTTTAGCTAGAGGTTTGATTTTGTTTTGTTCCAGCTCCTCGGATGTCTGCTGTTTCTGAATGAGATCCTCACATCGTGACTTGAGAGTGGAATTCTCCTCCTGCAAACATTTCATCTGATCACACATACCCGTTAACTTGCTTTCTACAGTCTGAATTTCACTTTTCACCTCGGTCTCCTGCCTTGCTAAAACACTCATTTCATCTCTCAATTTACCTTCATTTTGCGACATTTCTCTTGTTTTTACTTGAAGATCTGTAACCATCTGTTGAGATTTTGAAAGCTTTTCATTTAACTCTGCTAATTCTCGATCAAACTCCTTTCTTTGTTTTTCTGATCTGGAATGTGCTACTTCAAACTGTTTCTTTGCCAAAGATAATTTTGATTCTAACTCTTCAACAATCTTTTGCTTTTCACTCATAGAAGTTGACAACTTATCATTCTTCACCTGCTGAACACGGAAATGTTTTACTTCAAGACTCAGAGAATCTCTGTCTTTTGTTACAGATTTTAATTGTTCCAACAAGTCATTAGTCTTGGACTTCTCTTCAGCTATTTGTGTACTCAAAATATGAACTCTTTCTGACAAAACACTTTTCTCTTTTACTACACAATCCAGTCCAGAAGTTGACTTCTCAAGATTTTTCACATTCAGTTTCTCTGCTTCTAGTTCACTCTTTATCTGACAAACCATTTTCTCCAATTTCTCTTTGTCATTCAGAATGTCATTCATTTTACGTTCATACTCTTTCTCCACACTCAACAACCTAGTATTGCTATTTCTCTCCACTTTCAAATCATCTTCCAGTTTATGCATTGATTCTTCTAAAGCACAGTTATCTTCTACCACAGAATTCCACTTGACCTTCCACTCACTCTCTGACTTGGTCAGCTTGCTAAGTTCCGCTTCCAAGTCACCTACTGGGCCAGAATTTGTTCTCATTCTTTCTAGGTCGGTTCTCATCCTCTCCTCCCCTTCTTCTAACTCCATCACTCTCTCCATCAGCTTGTCTTCCGACTGTTCAAGAAGCCGATTCTTCTCCCTCAGCTGCCGTGTCTGTGCGTTAGCCATTTCCATTTCACGCAGTTTTGCTGACAGTTGATGGTTTTCACTATCCAGGTCTTGGACTCGAGTAAACATGGTTGATACTTTTCGTCCCCCCAGATTTGGACTTGAAGCATAATCTTTCAGGTCTGTAGTATCTGTCGAGGAATCACATTTCACTAGAGTTGTTTCACTGCGACTAAACATTGCTGTTCTCTGAGAAACTAGCAGGTCATGACTTTGTCTCAGTTCTTGTTCTATCTCTTCCAGTTCTGTTACTCTATCCATCAGGTGCTGTTCTGCATCCTAAAAAAAAAAAATAATAATAATTAATTCTTTCGATGAAATTAACTTTAAGATCTTAAATTTTTTAATAAATAAAATAAAAACATTAAAACTGATGGATGCTCCTGAAAGAAAATATTCACTGTACTATTTGTAAATACAAAGACAACTATTTGCAAGACATTGTCCATTTTGGATTTTAAAGACTAAAGTTTAACTGGTTCAAGCACTGGGTGGTTAATAAATGGTTGTGTGTCCATCAAGCCAGTAGCTAGAAAAAACACTACTAGAAAAGGCAACTACCAGAACATGAGGTTCACACTGATTCATAAAACAAAACATGCAGTTTTTAGAGATGTATTTAATAGAGGATATCCCTCCATTATACTTTATAGGATGATACTGCCTTCTAGCTTTTGTAACTAAAATATAATGTATGTTATCTACCCGGTAAATATGACTTAAAATACACAAATAACTAAAGATTTATTTCTAGGTAAGAACCATTTTAGATTTTGAAAGCAGATAGTGGTATTAACATTTGTCTGCATGCCCTCTAATTCTTATCCTAGTTCTATCCATAAAAATTCGCTTTCATTTTAAAATTTTGAATGTGTTACTGATTCTGTCAATTTTATATGAGCCCAAATTGTGAGTAACTAACACAAAAGATGGTTCAATGTGTACTAAAAACACTACTATACCTGTAATATGTCACACTTCTTCTCCAAGACAGAATAGCTATGTTTCAAGTCAGTGACCACTTTCTCCAATTCCTGGTTGTTCTTCTCAACCAGCTGTAACTGATCATGAAGCTCAACACGATCTTTGTCCAAATCCTCAACACAAATCTTTAAACCTGAGTTCTCATTTTGACTAGAATCCAAGTCTGCTGACAACTGTTTCACCTTCATCTCCAGGTCATGTTTCTCAGATTTAACATCACTTACTTGTCGACTGAGCTCATCTCTTTCTGACTGAATACCAGACAGTTTAGTCTGAACTTTTTCTTTTTCACCATGTACAAATTTGTTACTGGATTGAATGTTTTCCTTGTCAGCTTTTAGAGATTCCACAAGAGAATGTAAGTTACAAATTTCCGATTCCCGTGAAGTCTTGGTGCTATTTAAATCATTTAGTTTCTTTTCATAATTATTTATTTTTGTTTTCAGATCTTTATTTTCAATCACAAGCAAACTTTCACTCTCAGAAATTGAATGTAGTCTTTTTTCAAGATTTTCCTTGATATTTTTTAATTCACAAATTTGTAATTTCTGGTTGTCATTCTCCGATATGACAGAATCATATTTCTTAGCATGGTCCATTCCTTCTGTTTGGAGTTGATTAATTGTTTGCTTTAACTGTGCAACATTACCCTGTAATTCACTATCTTTCTCTGTAGCAAGCAACTCAATTCTCTTTTCTAAATCTTTCACCTTCTGTTCTAAAAGTTTATTCTCATTTTGTTTGCTTACAACCTGTTCACTCATTTCTCTTTTCTCATTTTCTAAAGATTCAGATAAATGTTTGAAATGGAAGACATTTTTCAACAATTCTGATTTTTCACTGGCAATCTTCTGCATTTCCTGTTTGCACTGATCTAAGTTTTTCTGGAGATTTGAACTTTGTTCTTGAAGATGTTTTTTCTCTGTGTCTACTGAAGAGCTGACATTGCGCACAGTTTCAAACTGAACTTTCAGAGATCTGAGCTCACTTTCCAGGGATGAAATCTTTGAGTTCTTTTCTTTCAGTTCCTTCTTAAGTTTGTCAAGTGTTTCAGTTTTAACATCAACATCTTTTTTCTGATTTGAAATGTGGCTTTTGAGAAGATTTGTCAATGCATCACGATTTTCTACAGTACTTTCCAATTCAGAACACTTTTGTGTAAATTCCTTGTTCTCACTTTTTAACTGTTCAATCTGTGTGCTGTTTTCTGCAACAGTTTCTTGATATTCTAACAAAATCTTTTCAAGGGACAAAATTCTCTCATCTGCATTTTTGTTGGATAGTTCCATATCAGCTAATTTTGTTTGAAGCACATTAATCCTATCTTGCTTTTCACGTTTTAGTGTTTCCAAATCAGTGACCTTTACTTGTAAAGAATTCTGTTCTCTTTCTAAATCTGTTAATCTCTGGCTTTTCTCCATAAGTTGCGTAATTTTGGCTGTTGAACTTTCCTCCCTTTGGTTCAACTCACTAATCCTTGCTGTTCTTTTCACCTCGTCTTGTTCAAACATTTTAATCTTATTTTCTAGTTGTGCTGTACTTTTAGTTCTGCTCTCTTCTAAACTACTTACAACATCTGTGAGATGTTTTTCTTTGCTTTCAAGTTCATGAATTTTTAATAGATATTGTTTTACCAGTTTTTGAACTTTTGACAATTCAGTAGTCAAGGACTCATTTTTAATGTTTGAATCTGTCAGCTGTTTTGTCAGAGACGACATTTTATCATTAAGTGAACTTTCAGTGCAGTTCAGATTGTGTAGAAGTTCTTTTTCATGATTTTCCATATCACTTATTTTTGATAGCAATTGTGTTTCAGTTTTTTGTCTTTCTGATAATTTTTCCATGAATTCTTGTTCATATTTTTCTGTTTCATTCAATTTTTTCAACAATGTTTGTTCATGTTTCTGACTTTCTTGTAACTTATCAACAATTCCTTGCTCGTGAATTTTCAAATCTGACACTTTGTCAGAAAGAGTTATTTTCTCCTCTCTTAACTCACTAATTTCCTTCTCAAGTTTAAAGAGTTTTGCTTCTGAATTAGAATCTTTTTGTGTCAGTTCACTGACATTGTTTTCTAATTTAATAACTTTACTTTTGGCAGATAACGTCTTTTGTTCAAATTCTTTTTTCAAAATTTCAATTTGAATTAGTGCATCAGATTCTTTCTTTTGAATTTCTTGTTGTAATTTCTTTATCTTTGCTGCTGCTTCTATTTCCCGAGATTTTGCTTCTGTCAGTTCTTTCTCAAGCTCTTCAATTTTAACTGAATAATCCAAACATTTCTGTTGCAAACGAGCAATCTCTTTTTCTACTTCATTTATTTTTAGCTTAGCTTTCTCTCGTTCTTCATTTAAGATTCTCATCTTTTTCTCAATAGAATTAACTTTGGCCTTGTGTATCTTCTCCATTGTTTCAAGTTTCTCTTGCAGTGTATCCTCATTGTCTTCCATGGAGTCCAACTGTTCTAGGAGATTTTCCTGAGATGTGTGCAGTTCCTTTATTTCATCTTCATACCTTAACATACGCTCCACAGTCACCTGTATAAAAACATAATTAAATATAGGATTCCATATAAAATTGTAATAAAATAAAGTGTTAAAATTAAAAATAATTGTTGCATTAATATGATACATGTATTAACAGCATCAGCAGCAGACTGAATATAAAAACAAGTACTGTATGCAGTTTGCAAAACTAAAAGAAAAAGTTCATATAAAAGGCTGTGGTTAGAACAACACTATGTACTAGTATAGACAAGTTTAACAGAAAAGTCTGGTCACAGAAGAAGTTAGTGCTTGGGTCATTATGAAAGTGTATGAAAAGGTGGGAACGGTTTATAAATTATATCGTCCTACTCATATATTGAAAAGAGTAGCTTATATGGAGGCAGCAGGTTTCCTCTAAAGGAAATGTGTCATATGAATGACTTCCAAAGATAAGATAAAAATCAATGTGCTCCAGTGTTGTCGTTAAACAAAACAAACTGTATCGTCCGATCATTAGTTTTCAAACATTATTAGTTTTCAAACAGGCATTTTATTCAGGATTTCTCACGATATAAATAGAGATCAATGACAATGGTCGCAAATTGACAGCCAGTCTATTTTTGATAGCCATACAAAAATTCTTTGAGTAAAATTCACATGCGTAAGAATGACATTATTTTTTGTAATCTTATGTCGTTTTGCCTTGCGTCAAATAGTGACACTTTTTGTAAATTAGAAAGTCAACAAAAACACTCAAACTAAAATTTCAGTACTCACGAGAAAGCGACGTCCGCTATGTTTACTAATTATACTAGCAGCCGACAATATCTTTTTTTTAAATATGGAACTTCTGTTCAGAGTGTTCGAGAATTAATTCTACATCTGGCTACCGGAAGTTGACAAGCTTTGTAATGATGGCCATGGATATGTGTTGTACCGAGGACATTCTTTTCGTAAGGAACTGTTTTTATTTCATGGATTAAATATGGTACTCAGTTTACAGTTAAGAAAAACAATTCGAAGTTTCAATTTGTATATTTCATGAAATCTGCAATCTATGCTTATCCGTTCGAAAACCAGTAATCGGAGGATAAATATATCATAATACATGTAAACATTTCCCACCTTTCAAAAACTCATAATAAACTTTACTGCTTGATCACATGTAGGCTATAATGTGTGCATGTCTTGTTCACCAGAATTTTGCCATACAACAAATGATGAAAATCCATAAATTTAAAATTAGATCTAAACAAACAAAAACATTTAGGCAAATTGTTTAGTTTTTTTAGAATATTAAAATCATAATTAAAAATATTTAAACAATTACACATTTTTGTAATTTCCAAAACGTTTATGGTTTTTTTCACATAGACTAGTTCTAAAATTAAAACTAAAACAAAAAGAACCCAAAACAAACATTCTGTGAATCTGTCCAAAAAACACACACACAAACGTTTTCGGTTTTGTTGACACTCACACTGTCACACTGAGTCGACCGACAGTTTTTGCTTCTGACAGTTTGCCAACCAAACTTACTCTCACTCTGTACATCAATTTCTATTGTCGCTGTTTTATTTATTTGATCTTTTCTTTTCTGAAGTTTTAGGAGCAGATCAATTGTTAGTCAAAAATACACAAGATAAATTATTTTGTTTAAATTTTGCGTAACACAAACTCAGTTACAAAAATAAAACAAAAACATTTACCGTATTTAACATGGGAGGTAACTCTGTACGTCATTTAAGAAAGGGTATCACACCACGATTACATTTCTTGACGTGTTTCAGTAATTTTTAATTATTGTTTAAAAACATGAAATTGCTCACTTATTATTTTATTTATATATCTATTAAAATAGATGTATTTTGAAACGGTTTTCAAAACTATAAATGTAAATTTTTTATACATTTAAAAAAACAGATGTAATTACAACCATAGGAATAGACAGTAGGCTACCAATCTAAAAAAAAAAAAAAAAAAGGAAACATTCATATAAAAATCCAGGATTGAGTGTAAAAAGAACTGGGTTCTGATAGATGTATTTGAAATTTATTCGTGCACCATTAATTTTGTAATTTTGGACTATGCCTTTTATACAAGTTCCATTGACATCCAAAATAGATCCTGACCCCAGCTCGACATTGGTTACAGACCCGGGACCATATGCACGAAGACCGTATAACTTTAAACGCGTTTAACTCTCTATACCTTACATGCAAATTATCCGCTGTTTAGGAGATAAACGCGGTTAAATGTGTTAAACGCTCTTCATGCATATGGCACCAGATGTGGATGCGAAAGTGACACACGTTGTCGTTCATCCAGCTGTGTGTGTAGGAGTGTCAATCTGTCTTGCATGATGTTCTGTGCTTGTCATGGTGGAATTTGATGCAACACAAATGCTAAATGTGATTTGTCACAGTGACTATCAGTTGAACATTCAAATTCCAAATAATCCCAAATTTGGCAAATAGATCTTACAGCATACAGTGTAACAGCATACATACGTGTTTAGAGTGATTGAACCAGCAAGTTGTTTTTCATTTCATTTCATTTCATCAGAAATACTTATAGTAAAATACCTAAATGCCATTTTATGATTGCCATGTTGATTTCTTTGTATTTTATTGTGGAATTCAAAACTGCATTGGATACCTTTTGGCTAAAAACATATAAAACTACCTTTAATTCATGTTTCTATCTTAACTAATACAAAGATAAGAGGAAAACAGATTTATTTCCTATTTAGTGGCGGCCATTTTGATTTTTTTGGGGGGTGGGGGCGGATCATGGTGGCATTCGATTCCTTATGCCTGAAAACATATGAAAAGATCTTTAATTCGTGTTTCTATCTTATCTAGTTACAAAGATATGATTTTTTCGATTCTGTGGCGGCCATCTTGGATTTAGCCTCCTAGTACAAAATGCTCAAGGGTGACACGATGTCACCTGCGAGAGGCGTCTGCTATAACAGCCTGGCTCTGAACGTAGACAGTTATATATATGCCCTAAACATCAATTATAAACAATAAAAAAAAACTTTAGACTCCAAAACGAGGTTAAGCACAAATATGGTGTTTGTCTGCCGGACCACTAATTTAAAAGACAAATACAACGTAAATGGGCACAAACTATTTGTTTTGCCTGCCAGTCGCGTTATACGATCACGTGACTCCTTCATTGACGTCACCGTGAAACGTCCTATAGGAACAATCGCTGCAATTCCAATGGGTCTTTCCCACAGATAAGACAGTACATACCACAGCCTTTGGTACCCAGTTGTGGACCACTGGTTGGAACGGAAAATAGCCCAAACTGCAAATGGGTCCATTGAAAAGGATTGATCCGATGACCGACCGACTCAAAGGCGGACACGCTACCG
>JAUTWP010163620.1:0-10965 GCA_033042655.1 Cyathermia naticoides
AGGGATTTTTATATGCACTTTCCCATAGACATGACAGCACATACCAAGGCCTTTGTTGAACCAGTTCTGGAGCACAGGATGGAATGGAAAATAGCCCAAACGGCAGATGGGTCCACTGAGAAGGCTTCAAAGGCGCGCACATTATCGACTGAGCTACATCTCGCTCCTTTAGTGTTGTTTTAAGTGTTTTGGCAAGATGTATTCCTTTTTGAAAAAAATGTGGATTAAATGGTGTGTTTTTAAAACATTGTTTTTTAATACATGTATACATCTGACCCCATGCTTAAGAAACTTCTAAGCCAAATTTATTTATACATGTGTTTTAACGAATTAACATTTAGGTATTACAGATGAAATTTTGCATGAGACATGTTTTGTTAAAACACCTTTATAAATAATTTATAAACCTTAGTCTTTATCCATGTAAAGTAAAGTTTGTTTTATTTAATGATACCACTAGAGCACATTGATTTTTATCTTATCACCGGCTATTAGACATCAAACATATGGTAATTTTGACACTTTTATTTTTAGAGGAAACCTGTGGCCACATAGGCTACTATTTTTATATAAGCACAAATGGGTCTTTATAGGCACTTTCCCACAGGATTGCACAAACCACAACCTTTGATGAACCATGTGTGCACTACTGGCTGGAATGGAAAATAGCTCAAACTGCAGATGGGTTTGATCCATGTTATATAGTAAATGTATGGTATCCAGACTTGAGGTTTAAATGTAATAAAATGTGACATCTTCAAGATACTAGTAATTAAATGACATGGTCATGATTGTATTCAATTTGAGTCTTTAGACTATAAAAGTTCATGATGTTATTTAATTTGAGTCTACTATAAAAGTTCATGATTTTATTCAATATGAGTCTTTAGACTAAAAGTTGATGATAATTGAATAACATAGTCATGGTTTTATTCAATTTCAGTCTTTAGACTATAAAAGTTCATGATAATTGAATAACATGGTCATGGTTTTATTCAATTTCAGTCTTTAGACTAAAAGTTCATGATAATTGAATGACATGGTCATGCCATGGTGTTATTCAATTTGAATCTTTAGACTGTAAAAGTTCATGATAATTGAATAACATGGTCATGGTTTTATTCAATTTAAGCCTGAGTCTAGACTACCGGTATATAAAAGTTCCATAAGCACAGAGCCAGGTCTGAGTTGTGTTTGACATCCCTCAGCAAGTTGAACTCTGTATTCACGGCCATCCGTCTCCACGTTGATTTAATCGCATCAAGGATGATAACATCTTTATGAGCTGTTACAGTGTCTTGGCATTATGCTGCCAATGGTGGTGTCAGTCAGGATCTGGGAAAACCGTGGGCAAATTTTGTGTAATCCAAGTTCGAGGGCCATAGCAAAATCTCACAAGTTGTCTGAGCCGGGAAGATTGCACTCTGTTCATGCAGATCACTTTGCTGTCGCTGAAATGTCAAGTGCTCAGCTTCAACAAGTTATTAAAGATTGCCCAATTTCCCTGTTGATTGTCCATTTTCTTTGCCCTTGTGCAATCCACGGTTAACTCTGATTATGATGGCGTGTACCGAAATACATCCATCCAAGAGATTGAAGCTATTGGTCATTGACATTCCTGGTCACGGTGCCACAGATTCTGTCTTTGCATTAATTGCGCTGCATATCCTGACTGTAGTATTATTTATAGCACATTATCAGCAAGTCACACATTTCTTCGTGAAGCCGATTTATGGTATCAGACCAATGACGTTGAAAAAAAACACGTTGAGGAAAAAATATAAGTTGTACTTGAATGAATTATTCATACTATTTTTTGTTCAACTAAAGCTGTTTTAAATCTTTCTTGTAATTATTTACAGCTAAAATGAGAAAAAGAAAAAGGAATTCTTTATTTAAATTAAAGTCAAATCTGTCTAAACTGGCCTTTTTTGTCTAATTTGGATTTCTGTATAAACTAGCTTGATTTCAAAGTCCTGTCCAGCTACTGTAAGTGTAACACTGGATGAAATCTGTCTATACCGACACACTGTATAAACCAGCATATTTTGTTGGTCCCAAGTGAATCTGGTTTAGACAGAGTCCACTGTACAGGAATGAATTATTCAGTGCAACATGCAGGACATTACTGATGTTTTTCTGATAGGACTTTTTGTTTATTCTTTTAATTATTTACAGCCAAATTGAGGAAGAGGAAGTGTTCTATATGTAAATAAATTATTCATGAACGTTTACATTGTAGAACATGCAATTTGTTCTTTTTCCCAAATAGAACCATTTATTTCTTGGTTGTACAGTCAAACCTGTCTTAACCAGCCACCCCCAGTAGTAATAAAAATGGCCTTTTAAGACAGGTTGCTGCTTAATAAGGTTATATTGTACTAAATTAGCTGATTTTGGAGAAAATAAAGGTGACCTTTGAAGACAGATGGCTGCTAAATACAGGTTATATGGTACTAAATTAACTTATATGTGAGAGAAAACAAATGTGACCTTTGAGGACAGGTGGCTGCTTAATACAGCTGGCCACTTGATCAGGTTTGACTGGACTGGAAAAAGGTTTAACATGCTTACATCACTAAATAAGTGTTCAAGCATGCCCATCCTGGGCAC
Source organism: Cyathermia naticoides (assembly GCA_033042655.1). NCBI lineage: Eukaryota > Metazoa > Mollusca > Gastropoda > Neomphalida > Neomphalidae > Cyathermia > Cyathermia naticoides. The sequence continues at coordinate 2,614 of JAUTWP010163620.1, forward strand.
GGTCCGACAGATGCCGGACATCGTGCCCAGGATGGGAAAGGTTTGACTGTTGTTGCATGTGGTTATTAACTACGGTAAAGATTGTTTTATTTAATGATAACACTAGAGCCATTGATTGCTTTTTAATCATCGGCTTTTGCATGTTAAACTTGGTCATTCTGACTGTTATTAGAAGAAGCCTGCTACCACCACATAGGCTATTTCTGATAAGCAGTGCTCAAGAGATCTTTTGTATGCACTTTTTCATAGGAAAGGCAGGGCAGCACATACTACATCCTTTGATGAACCAGTTGCACCAGATTAATCATGTCATTGCCCCATTCAGGAGTAATGATTGTTACTGTTAGGTAAAACAGTTCCAAAATTCTTAATTAATACGTTTTCTAATTAAACAAAATCTATATGACGATGGTTTTCTTCTTTTATTGACATATGTTTAATTTCGCCTATAAATGTCTTGCTAATAAGCAATGCCGTGCATTCTCGTTAACAATGTGTAAAATTATAAACACAAACTAATTGAGTTAATGTTGTGGAAAGAATCCATGTACTGGTAAATTTACAATTATGGTGTATTTAACATGATGGTTTGTTTAACACAATGCTTAATTTAACACAATGCTTAATTTAACATTGCACAACCTTTCTCAATATGGATCATTGATTTAATACTTTTTTAATGATGAGCTTAGGTTCACGTAGTGTATTTAGAAGACGTCAAAATCTTTATCATCAAACTGGCAAAAACTAAATTCTTAAAATGTCATGTTAATGATCTGTTTCCTAACATGAATACGATATCTTTTGGTTGAAAATGTCATGTATTGGTATGTTTTATGTGATCTAATACAGTACTAAAAAGAAACTTATTTTTAGTGTTGTTCACTACTAAGTTCAATCGATCCTTCTCAGTGAACCCATCTGCAGTTTGGGTTATTTTCTGTTCCAACCAGTGGTCCACAACTGGTTCATCAAAGGCTGTGGTATGTGCTGTGCTGTCTTTGGAAAAGTGCACATAAAAGATCCCCTGCTGCTTATCAAAAAAGAGTAGCGTATGTGGTGGCAGCAGGTTTCCTCTAATGAAATGTGTCAAAAATGACCATATGAATGACGTCCAATAGCCGCTGATAAGATAAAAATCAATGTGCTCCAGTGGCATCGTTAAATAAAAACAAACTTTACTTTCTGTGTACTGAATCAATGTGCTCTAGTGGCATCGTTAAATAAAACAAACTTTACTTTCTGTGTACGGAATCAATGTGCTCTAGTGGCATCGTTAAATAAAACAAACTACTTTCTGTGTACGTATACATGTAGGTGTGCACATTGTAACAACCACTAAGATCCAACTGATACCTGTAAGCCACGTGAAGCCCCACATGACAAAATAGAAAGCCATGCTTTATCACTGCCATTAATCAGGTGATGTGGTTTTTCCACTATTTGATTTCTTTGTGTGTCGGAGATGTTATCACAGCAGTTTATGTCAGTTGTAGATATACACACGCAAGCAGGTCACACTTACAAATACAGATTGGCTTGCTCGGAAAATTGTTGTTTTCCTTTGATGTGTGTTGATTGAAAACATATTTTATTGCCGAGAAACAAAAGGAGCTGTGGTTGCAGATTTTTCTATTTAATATTAATAATAAAATTGATTAAATACAGTACACTTTAATAGTTAGTCCTAAGGCCAGTATTTTTTAATTTTTAGTTTTACGAACAAGAACTTTTGTGCACAAAGTAGGCATACTCACAGATTTCACTAAAATCACTGATTTTACAATACTCCCCAATCATATTAATATGTGACTTAGCATTTCAATATAATTGTTGCTTAAATTAGTCTTGTAAAAATAACTCATTGTCCTCAGCTTTTTTCAAGAATTAATCTAGTCTTAGAGGAACCTGGACAGTAAATATGTAATGCATAAAAAGGTTATTTTATTTAACGACACCACATAGATTTTTATCTTATCAGCGGCCATTAGACGTCATATGTAAATTATATGCATGTATGTATGTCCTTGCAACTTGTATTTATTGTACGAGACAGCTGTGAAGTATTTGGTATTCTATTTTGTTTCCACTTCATAACTTTTAATAAAGCAGATAAGATTTATGTTTATATTAAAGTACAGTGGAACAGAAACCAGATTCACTTCGGACCAGCAAAATATGCTGGTATAGACAGATTTTATCCAGTTACACTACAGAGCTGGATGGGGCTTTAAAAAAAGGCTGGTTTACATAAAATCTGGATTAGACATATCATAGGGTATTATTTTATAGGGGAGCTACTAGCTTAAATGATTGGGGAGTTATGTCCCCTGACATTTTGATTCTTTGTCAGTATTGTGTACATTCTACCTGCACATATTGCCTTTGTACCTGTCAGAATACAGATCACGTTTCTTTTCTAGTCTAGAGCAACAATGTTTTAGTAGATGAATGTCACGGCAACCATTGAAAGTGGTGAATGTTATGGAACTTGTGTTGTGTTTCCACTGCTAGACATATTGGCAACATCAATGGCTTTGTTATGAACTATGTTAATGTCATTTCTCTTGACTGAGCCATAATGTTATTGTCAGAAAAAAAATCACTTTCCATCTAAAGAATTTTAAGAAACGGTGACTAAGTGATGTTTTTGTATGCAGTTGTTGAAAGCCAGGGAACAAGTACCACAATGAAATTTAAAAAATCTTGTAATAAAAAACCCATTGTAGTTTTATCTGATTTACAAGCTGAAGACAAATCTGATAGATCCAGGTCTAATCCTAAATGGGAAAAGCATGTAGCTAAATTGGTAGCATGTCAGTCATCGGATTGATCCTTCTCAGTGGATCTAACTGCAGTGTGATCTATTCTCCATTCCAACCAGTGGTCCACAGCTGGTTCATCAAAGGTCGTGGTATGTGCTGTCATGTTTGTGGGAAAGAGCATATAAAAGACCCTTTCTACTTATTGAGTTATGTGGTAGCTATGAGTTTTCTCTAAAGAAATGTGTCAAAATTACCATATGTTTGATGTCCAATAGCTGATGATAGGAAAAAATCAATGTGCTCTAGTAGCATCATTAAATAAAACAAACTTTTCTTTTTTTTAATTAACTTATGACTATGAGACTTATAAGCAGTACAATTTATTGTTCTCAGAATTTTTAGTCTCGGTTAGACAGTCCACTGTATTGTTTTGAGGAAATAATGATACATCACAAACCCATTTAAAAATGTTGGTTATTGCAAATGAAAGCAGTCTAGCTTTAACAATTTTCTAATAGGCGTAATTCGTCGGCTGTGTTTGTTACAGCGGACATGACAGCTGAATGGTGAATGAGCAATGAACTGTACTGTCGTGATTAGCACGGTGATTAGTGGCTATGTTGTTCTTGTCGGTCTTGATTTATGAGTTTCCATCACCGAATTACTGGCAAAGTGAATAGTTCGGTGGACATAGATTTCCAGATAGACTGGACAAGTGAAAATTGCTTCTTATTTGTATCACCGTTGAAAGCTTCCTGTGTACCTAATGCCGGTCTCTGTGAATGATGCACAATTAAAATTTAGCACAAAATCATGTTTACTTTAAAGGCTCTGTACTAAGTTATTTGCGGTTTGGGCTATTTTCCATTCCAATCAGTGGTCCATAATTTGTTCATCAAAGGTCGTGTTATATGCTGTCCTTTCTGTGGGAAAGTGCATATAAATTATAACAGACCCTGCTGCTTGTGGAAAAGAGTGGCAGCAGCAGGTTTCCTCTAACAAAATCTGTCAAAATTACCATATGTATGACATCCAATAGCCGATGATAAGATAAAAATCAATGTCCTCTAGTGGCATCATTAAAAAAAATTGTTTAACTGATATGTCCGTAATATTTTGATCTGTCACATTTTTAATCATCAATTTCACTGTTTTTATTTAATATATACAGTGGACTCTCTCTAAACCGGACCCCCAAGAAACCGGAATCCTGTTAAAACCAGACAAACAATTCAGTCCCAATGTGTCCATTGGGTGTAAATCTAACCTATGAAAACCAGAAATCTCTGAATACTGGACATTGTTCTGGGTGTAGTGGGTGTCCGGTTTAGAGAGGTTTCACTGTACAATTAAATAACAAACATCCAAATTGTTTGAGGTTTTTTTGCTAGAGTTTTGTTTAGTTATTCATTTATATCAATATCAATCAATTCAGTTTCTCTTGTAGTCTGCAGTGACTTCATATCACCATAAAACATTAATCAATATTCATTTCAATTATAACACAAGAATTAATTGGCCAGCCTTTTATTCTCATTTTAAACCCATATTTTATTGGCCAGTGAGATATTCTGATAGTACACCCATGTTGCATTAACCACTGCACAAAATTGCATGCAAAGCAATCTCAGTATCCCCATAACTGGTCATTGGGATTGCATTAGCAAGAAATACTATAAACTAAACTATAAACATGAAACCAGAAATACATTGAAACAGTTGCATTATTATCATCTAGTTGTGGTTCCTAATTATCAACACCCAGTAGCCATTTCTTTTTATATTGGGGTGTGATTAAACATATAATTCTTAAACCTAATTACCACCACACAATCCCTTTTTTTGTGTTTAATGTCTACATTAAGAGCCAGGCTGTTATAGCAGATGCTTCTCCCAGGTGCCATTTATGGTTAAGCCATCCACTGCACCTGGGACAGTATGTGTGTATGATGTCCAATAGCCGCTGATAAAGATAAAAATCAATGTGCTCTAATGTCGTCGTTAAATAAAAGAAACTACTCTTTTTTATTAACACACAAACTGTCAATACTGAAACATTCTGTTATTGTTTTTAACTTTTCAGCTCATCAAATAAGGTTGCCAGTAGTCTGATGGTCAGAGGTGGTCAGCACAAGAATGAGGTCAAACTGACGAGTGTCATAGAACTACAGAAGGAGATTGAACTCAATGTGCATACTGGTCAGTCTCACTTTACTTGTTAAATCACCATATCGTTGGTGTCATGCACAAACCTCGTAACTCAATTTTGTCTTTTTTCAGTAGAGTGAAATAACTTTTTCATGCAAGTTTGGAATGCACACTATTCAAATAAATTGAGTCTTAAAATGACAAATGAATGCTGGAATAAATTATGATTTGTTTTTAAAATGTATTCAAATTCAAAATAAGTTAGATACGAGGATTTCAAACTGAAAATTATGTCAGTAACATTTTCAAAGGCCAACGTGCAGATAAGCAGTTGTGAGGTTTTCACAGCTCATTAAATGAAGATAAAATGCTCAGGATGTTAACATGAAATTGACAAAAATTCAAGTTACGTGGTTTGTGCATGACACCGACAATATTCAGTTTAAACTTCTCATTAGATTTTTAGAGTCATGTCTTTTGATGAGTTTCTGGGTAAAACCTTCTTCTATAAACAGATGCAATACTGGGATGTAAGCTCTTTCCTTAATAATAACACTGACCAATTTTAAATATGATATTAAATTAAATTTTAGAAGAAAAAAAGCTTATAGTCAGTCTTTGAGCTTTGTATGTTATTACTTCACAACTAATATAGGATCTAGCTCAATTGGTAGAGGACTCAATTGAAGTCATTGCGGTCAGTCGTCAGATCAATCCTTCTCAGTGGAACAATCTGCAATTTGCGCTATTTCCTTTCTAACCATTGCTCCACAACTGGTTTATCAAAGGCTATGGTTTGTGCTGTCCTGTGTCAGAAAGGGCATATAAAAGATCCCTTGCTGCTTATTGAAAAGAGTAGCCTAATTGGCCTAGGTGTATTGGTTGTGACGAGGATATCACAGTCAAGCATATTTTGCTTGACTGTGTGGACTTTTCAAACCAGCGCTTGAGGTTTTATTCATTGCCAATCTTATCTTTTTAAAAAGAAATCCTACTCTACGAACATTTTTAAACTACTGTTAAAATATAAAAATTCACTCACTCTGAACCATGTTTGTTTTTACCAGACTGTCATCTTGAAAATCTTACAGGAAGCTTTCAGTCTAATCTTATTTCAAACGGTTATTAAATTTAAAAACTTTCTCAGTTAATGGATGATATTTAACCAGATCACCACCATTAATGTTTTTGTTAACTTTGTCTTCCTGATTTCTACTGTTTTATTAAATGAATGACAGTTCGTTCCAGATTTTATTATTTCTTGGTTTAAATTCTGACTAATAGAATGCTGATAATGTACTCTGGTGCACAGTCAAACCTTTGAAATCATTAACCAACTTTCAAGACTGGTAACATCTGTTTATAGCATGTTATCCAAGACATTAGTAAATATGTAAGTCAAGTAAAAAGTTTTAACATCTACATTCAGAACAAGTTGTTATAGCAGATACTGGTCTTGGGATCCAGTAATGACATCAGTCATCTCTGTTGTTAGGTTGTTGTTAGGTATGAACAAGGTTTTCAAAAATCACTGTATGCAAGTTTGGGTATTCCCCTGGGGACCCCGATTTTGTCTTTAGCCATCTCAGTTTTCCATGCCATTGAAGCTACTAAAGACCCAGGTATTTATTGCTTAATGTATGTTTGAAACAAATAAAAGAACTATTTGAAAGTGAAAATTGTTAATCAAAGTTGAATGAGTCACTGGATATTGATATTAAAACAGCATGAGAAGCTTTGATTGGATTTTTTTCATCTGCTGTCATTAACTTGGAAGAAACAAACTCTTTATACAAGGAACTAAAGCTGTGGCGGATCAGGGGGGTCCAGACCTCCTCAAATTTGAGAAGTGCCCATTTTATGTAGGATTTTTAGTTTTTTTTACAAATTTATTTAGTTTTCTAAAATTATTATTATTATAGAATATGTCTGCCAGCGTCCCTGTTGTAGCACTATTATATTATGGTCCATGTGAACCGGGTGTAATTTTTCAATAGTGCCCTTTTCATAATGTTATGGTGCCCTTTTTGTCTTGGACCCCCCTCATCAGAAAAGCTGGATCTGCCCAGTTGTTCTGAATGTAGATGTTAAACCTTTTGACTTGACTAATGAGACAACATGACTGGAGGCAGAAGAACAGTTTTGTTGGTTTTATAATTGGGGATTTATCTACTATACAGTCTGGTAATGATGATTTTTAACATTCTCTACAGTTTCTTTGATTTGACATAAAAACTATAAAAAGGACAGTTTTTACAAATTGTTTCTTGGACAGTTCAATTGTGTGTGGAAGTTGCATGTAGATAATAAGTACAATAAAATTGTTTCCTTAAAAAAAGTGTGTAAAAGTGACAATAGGAATGACGTCGAATAACCGATGATAAGGCCAAGTAAAAGAAATAAGATGTTTCTCGTCCGGAACTTTTCAGAAAATTTGCACGGCGGGGCACTTTTTATTTTTTATTTTCGGAAATCAATGAAACCAGAGCAAATTGTGCACCTGTAGCAATGAAAAAAAATGTTTTTTTTATTTAACGCCACAAGAGCACATTGATATTATCTTATCATCGGATATTGGAAGTCATTCATATGGCCATTTTGACACACTTTTTAGAAGGAAACTCACTGCCGCCACATATGCTACTATTTTCGATAAGCACCAAGGGATCTTTTATAATTATATGCACTTTTCCATAGACAGAACAGTACATACCACAATCTTTGATGGACCGGTTGTAAAGCACTGGATTGAACAAAAAATAGCCCACACTGCAGATGGGTCCACTGAGAAGTGTCAATCCGACGACCGACAGCTTCAAATGCGGTCACGCTACCGACTGAGCTAGATCCCGCTCCCTATAGCCATGGTGCACATGTTTGATACAAGTCTAGTCAATCACTCACACTACTCAACTGGCCTCGGTATCGGACTTGAGGCTCATAGGTACTGAGGTCGAGGCATGGGATTTGTAATCTCAGTATCGATTCCAACTCAGTATTCCGCAAGGCTCAATGGGAAGACATAACCACTTACATCGACCAGTGGTTCCATAATTGGTTTAATAAAGGTCATGGTTTGTGATATCATGTCTGTTGGAAGTGCATATAAAAGATCCCTTGCTGCTTATCGAAAAGAGTATCATATGTGGCGGCAGCGGGATTCCTTCTAAAAAAGAGTGTCAAAATGACCATATAAATGACATCCAATAACCGATGATAAGATAAGGATCAATGTGTTCCAGTGGCGTCGTTAAAAAAAAAGGACCATAATGAGAGCGGGTAGATCGGGCCAGGGGGCAGGTGAGGTCAGCTTAAAATTAAACACTATTCGTTGTTTTCTTCCGTTTTCTTTCCATTTTAGTTTTTTTTAATACTAGAATGAATCTGCTACCATAAACATTTTGAAGTTTGACCCAGCATCAATTCAAAGACGGAAAAT
>JAUTWP010163631.1:0-10964 GCA_033042655.1 Cyathermia naticoides
TCAGCTTTATTGTATTTAGACACTACAGCTTTCACAATTTCATCCATTTCTACATATACATTCTTGTTTAAATCCAGATCTTTTTCCATATGCTGCAACAGAAAAGAGTACAATTTATGAAATAAGATACAATTTAATTTAATAATATACTGACGTGCAAAAGTACAGCAAGGGATACTAAGAAAAAAAATATTGAATGCAATTTTTTTTTTTAGCATAATTATTTCTATTTTTCTTCAGCAGTTTCCAAGTATTGGCATTTCTTTAGGTAGTCTGTATAGTAACTTGTTGGTAGTACAGTTGAGCGTAGTTATCCTCAAGATAAATACTTAGCAGTTTATTTAAAATTCTATGATTATGACTTAGCAGAGTGTCATTTCCAGTTATACAATTATATCCATGAACAGAAAGTTGACTACATTTGCCACAGCAACTCACAATTATAACAGATCTCTTGCATACAATGGTCACGCTGTGACTATTTGCAAATTAAATAAAATTTAAAAATATGAAATGCTCACCTTTGCTTCTGGTTCCAATTGTTTGTGCTGGTAATCACCGCGTGCTCTGCCATTGCGATTCTGGCGATCCCGGGACGTTCTGCAATTGAGATTTTATGCTTTTGAAAGTGCATTTAGACTTTACCTGATGATTTTAAAATATGCCTGCAACTAAAATATTTGACCTCTTATATTTTATAAAAATTAAAAATTCTATAATCTACAACAAATTTAACATTCTTCGAGATATCTTACCTTTTCAACACATTAGCCTCATCTTTGTCAACTGAAAATAAAAATATGCCAGTTTTTAGAACTATATTTATAAATACTATTCTGAATTGTTTTTCATTAATGAACATTCACAAATTAACATACCCCAGAGTGCCAAATAATAAACATTGGCGCCTCCGTTTTAACCATGTTAATGAGTATATTTTAAACCTATATGGCTATCGCAAGACAATTCTTCCAATATATAAATTTCCTTAGTCTATTATAAATTTCAGACTACATGTAGTTTGAAAGTCCTTTTATAAATTTACTTGCCTTCTTCCTTCATCTCAGATTGTAATATTTTCAAATCATCCTCGTTCAATTCTTCATCATCTGAAAATATCAGTTTTATAACTAGTCATCGTAAATATAAACTTTGTTGTTGATTTGTATAGGAGTGAAGCTTACAATTCAAAATCCGTACAGTTAATATAAAGGTCGTTGTAAATATCAATTTCTACGGATATTATATAAAAATAGGCTAGTGAAAATAGGTAGTGGAAAATTAAGTTATCCTAGATATTTCAACGTGCATTTTACTAGATATGCAAGATTAGTGACTAAACGGAACTTACTAGAACGTTTGATATATTGTAAAACAATCTGCAACCTCATTAAGTTAAATTTATATTATGGATTTTTTGTATACTCGAGAAATTTCCTAAAAATGTAGGAAGCAAAAATAGGTTCTGCATGCAGTTACCAAATATTAAATTGTATAACTAGTTTCATGTGCGACCCATTCAGCAGTTTTAATTTTTCCAGCAAATCAGTGGACCAGCTTTATTAAATTTAGTATGTGCCGTTGAGTTTGTGGAAAATGCACACAAGACATTGTTGCTCATTTAACGTGGTAGGGGCAGAGAGTTTCCTATTAAAACAAAATGTCAAAATTACAAGTTTACGTCAAATGGCCAATAGCATGTGCTCTAGTGGAGTAGTTCCAAAACTAAACACTAAATTCATGTGGAATGTTTCTTACGATTACGATCAGCTTCATTGTATTTAGACACCACAGCTTTCACAATTTCATCCATTTCTACAAGTCCATCCTTGTTTACATCCAGATCTTTTTCCATATGCTGCAACATAAGTATAAATAAGATGGCATCATATTTTTATAATATACTTTCATCCAAAACTATACTAACACATACTAAAAACATGAATATGCAACATTAAATGTTAATTTTTTTTATTATATATATATATATATATACAAATTAACTTGCAACAGTTTTTCTTTAGCAGTTTCTCCTAGTCTTGTCATTGCTGTTGGTAGTGGTAGTGTGTTATTGTCAGCACAGTTAAGAGTTGTTATCACAAAATGAAATGGTTTTAAGTTTATTTAAAATGCTATGATCACGACTTCGAAACAACAGAAACTAGTTAACAATCTTCCACACAACCTTTTATCAGAGAAACTCCCAATTGTAACAAATCATTTCGGACAGTCTCGCTGTGGCAGACAAGTGGTTTAAAATAAACAAAGAACTGAAAATCTAAAGTGTAGATACTATAATTTACCTCATTGAGATGTTAGAAATCCCTTCACAGGTTTAGGTTATGGGGTACAATGTAACCATTTGCAAAGCAATTCAATAAAAGTTGGAGATTCTCACCTTTGCTTGTGGATCAAATTGTTGGTGCTGGTAACCATTGCGTGCTCCGCCATTGTGATTCAGTCGATACCGGGACGTTCTGCAATTAGTTAATTTTACATTTTAAAAGTGCCTTAGACTTCAGCTGAAGGCATTAAAATATGCGAAAACATTTTTCCCCATTAACTTTATAGAATTTAGATTTTTTTATCCAATCAATAACATCGAACACATTCTGTCAAATAGCTTACCTCAACATATTCGTATCCTCATCTTTCTCAACTGAAAATAAAAATGCTTGTTTTAGAACCATATTTATAAATACAACTACGTAAATTTCTCATTACTCAATATTCACAAATTAAGAAACATTTACAGTGCTAAGGATAAACATTGGTGCCTCGCCTGGTTACTACAATCATGTAGTTTAGTATATAATTTAAAACCTAAATGACTACGGCATGACTATTTTTGAAACTTAAGATTGTTTGACATGCCAACTTGGCTAGCTTGCTTTTTTAGTTCCCAAAACAAGTTTGGTGGAAAAATTAAAATATTTAATGATCTCTACCTAATTTTTTACTTTTGGGTTTTCAATTTAAAACTATTTTTTAAATTAATATAAATATGCCAGTAAACAGCTAGTCAATAAAGTACACACATCGCCCAACTTTTAATAGAAATGTGTAAAGGTAAATGAAATAAACATGTCCATCAAAATTGTGTTGCCTGTTTCAATAAAGTGCACAAATCACGTTTACATATTTCTATTTTGAAGAGAAAACGCCGCCTTCCACATCATTGATAGCCAAAACCAATAAATACTAAATTAGGTAAGAGTATCATTAAATACATATTTGCAAAGTAATTACTTTTCAGTTTAATAAAGAAATACCAAATTAATTTAATTTTTTACACTATAGCTATACCAAGCCAGACACAAAGCACGCAAAGCAGATACAAACACTGCACTCCAATCACTAGTGTCAGCCATCTGAAGATCACCGAGAGTCGCGAAACTAAGTTATTGCAAACTACCAAGGTGCAATATACATAGTTATTGCAAGTCTACTTTTTAAAAGTATTTAGCGCCATTTCAAGTCTTAATGATTCCAATATTTGTATGTACAATTATATTATAGTAAATTTCATACTATATGTAGTTTTTAACGTCCTTTATAAACATTACCTTCTTCTTTCATCTCTGACCGGAATATTTTCAAATCATCTTTGTTTAATTTACCATCATCTGAAATGTTTTAATATGAAATGCAATTTAAAACAAGACTTCTGGGTAATTTCACAATATACGTAATATTTGTTTTTATAGCAATCAGAGCTATTTATACAATTGACAAATCTTACTGTTAAAACTAGGGTTGTAGAACATTCCCAAATTCCATGAACAACATTTGTATTTACCGACATTGTATAGTAGAACATAACGAGTGAAAAAACTATTTTACAGTGGAAACTTCAATATTGTACATTCAAACCTGCTAAAACAGTCACTTTTTATTAAGCAGCCACCAGTCTTCAAAAGGTAACCTTTATTAGCTTCCGTAATCAACACATTTAGTACAATATAACTTGTATTAAGCAGCCACCAGTCTTTAGGCCACTTTATTACCCCCTTGTGGTGGCTGCTTAAAGACAAACGTTTGACTGTATTTGATCTCATTTCTTTCCAAATTACATACACCAAACCTATAGATTAAGGATCTAATCACCACTATATAGTTAATGCAAACCAAAGTAGCCTCGTTAAGATGTTATGTTAAATAACAAGGTTACTTTTTTCCGTGCCAACCAGTTATCCACAACTGTTCAATCAAATAGCTGTCAGTTTATGGTAAAGTGCATACAACTTTGTTGCTCATTTAAAATGGCGTATGTGGTGGCAGTGGGTTTTCTCACAAGAAGTATAAACTTTATGTCAACTAGGACAGAAAAATCCAATATTCTATAGTGGCGTAGTTAAATTAAATGGGGCGGGGGGGATTCTTACGATTACGATCAGCCTTCTTGTATTTTGACAACATAGCTTTCAAAATTTCCTCCTTTTCTACAAGTCCATTCTCGTTTACATCCAGATCTTTTTCCATTTGCTGGAACAGAAATAAAGATTGTATAAAACTATTTTAACACTATGCAGAAGTATAAGAGGCTGGTTTACTCAGTTCATATTGCATTCATTAGGTCATTAAAACATTACACGTAGTATTCCTTAGTACTAACATGTTTGTAGTTTAATTTGAAATATAATTATTATGATCAGGACGTTGTAACGTCAGTTAACACGCTTTTAACAATGCCTAACAATGCCGCGACAACATTTGCCATTTACAGTTTGCCTTAAACTAAAAACCCGCACCCATACTTTAACCTTCAGTGGATTAGTCTTGTGTAAATTATTTAAGAAACCTCACCTCAGTCTGTGGATTAGATTGTTTCTGCTGGAATTTAGCGCGTGCTCCGCCATTGAGCTGGTTCTGGGGATTCTGGTAGTCCCTGGAAAATGGGTAAATTTTAAGCTTTAATTTTTTTTATATAGACTGCTGAATGCATTAAAATTAAATTTAACATTTTTAATAATTGAAAATGGTATTAATACAATTTTCAAATTAGTACTTTTAGATATCTTACCTCTTTAACATTCTCACATCCTCGTCTTTTGCCACTGAAACAAGACAAATTTAAATACATTTGTCATTTAAAAATACAACTAAATTGTTTTGCATTACTGAACAGTCTTAATTAAATATTGACCAGAGTGCAAAGACAAATGACGTTGTCACGAATAGTGACGATGGTAAATATGAAAATTTATAAAAATTGCTCTACGTACTTTCTGACATCAACTGGAAACTCATGTTCATACAAATGGATATTTTTTAAAAGTATCTTAATTCATTTTTGCGACAATATTAATGCAAGATGCAAATTTGCCATACAAAATTTATGTTTTAATTTTTGACTTAATAAATTTATCACATCTTTTAGTAAAGGATAATTTAAAAAGCATACACTAGACAATTCCTAATATAAACACTGTTAGGGCGCTGTAATCCAGTCACTAAAGATGGTATAGGGATACCAATTATAATTAGCGACTGAAAATGGTAATTCAGTCAAAGGAATTCACATAAAAACTAACATTTTTCCAAACGTTTTCATAATGCCGATGGCTAGACAAGTTTGTAAAATATTTTCTCTTCTAGTAAATACTAAATTAATTTAAGGTCTTCATTAGTTTACTTGCCTTCTTCCTTCCCCTCAGATCGGAAAACTTTCAATTCAGCCTCGTTTAATTCGCCATCATCTGAAATTTTTAATTTCAAAGTAATTCACAACTATTCTGGTAAATTTCCAACAATAACTACAAACATTTGGACATTTTAGTAAAAAAATTAATAAAAACTACATTTGGTACGAACGTTTGGAAAATGGTCATCCTAATTTACCAATTCGTTGACAACAGTATCAATGTTGTTTTAATAACAATTAGGTATACAGTTTACACGTCTGATCTTATTTTTATCAAAATTACGAGATCAAACCTTTTTATAAATGTAAAGTAAAAATCTTACAAAATAATTAGCAAGTTATCAAATAGTTATTAACACTATGAAATTTTAATAAAAAGCATGTAGCCAATTTCCTAATATGAGAACTTTGATAGTTTTAAACTACTGGGTTATGATTGTGACCCATAAAATTTAATATATATATTTTTTATTTCGCTAAATACGTTGTAAAACCTCACTGTTTAAATCAGCTTTCATGAATTTTCCTTTCAAAAACTTCATAGCTTCCTTCTTTTCTACAAATCCATTCTCGTTTTTATCCATATCTTTTTCCACATGGTCAATACGATTTAACTGAAATGGTACAAATACAATTTGTAATACATTTTTAAAATTATGCATAAAATGAGTTTGATAAAAAATTAATATGCAATTTATAATTCTATTCAGATTCATGGTAAAGGAGTTAAAACATTCCAGGTTTTTATTCTTCTAAGCTAAAGACTAAATTTTTAAATAAAATTCTATGATCAGGATTTCAACCATGAACACCCAATGTTTAACAATGGCGATAGCGTGTCCGCCTTTGAAGCGGTCGGTCGTGCGATAGATCCTTCTCAGTGGACCCAGCTGCAGGTTATGCTATTTTCAGTTCCAACCAGTGGTCCATCAAACGCAGTGGTATGTACTATTCTGTCTATATAGAAAAGTGCATATAAAAGATCCCTTGCTGCTTATCGAAAAGAGCCTATGTGGCGGCAGCGGGTTTCCTTAAGTGTCAAAATGACCATATGAACGACTTCCAATAACAGATAAGATCAAAATCAATGTGTTCCATTGGCGTCGTTAAACAAAACTTTACTTTTTTTGTTTAACAATGGCGCAATACAATAAATGTGTGAAAGTATAGAATTATAACCGATCTTGGTGCCTATTGACGTTAAAAAACAACCATTAAACATAACGTAAACTGCTAAAATGTACGACGTATAATTATGCTTAAAATCTTTAACAGTTTCAAATCAACAGTCTAGGGTCCCACATCAATTTTTAATTGTATTAACATTTACACAATATGTAACCAACACAGACCTGCGTATTCAGGCGTTTCAGTTGGCGACCCTGGGATGCTCCATAAAGAGGTGAATCGTAGTCTTGTGCGAGTTTTCTCTGCCATCCGGGCTTTGCTAGTGTCGAGTAAACCGACACAGCCAACACAAATGCGAAGAAATGCACAGACTCCATTCTGAAAACTGAAAAGATTTAACAATTTACAATAAAAGTGGTTCCAGAACCACGTCCAACCAGAGCTCCCATCTATTAATGTTAGGAGCTGGACGTAGCTCAGTCAGTAGCGTGCCCGCATTTGAAGCGCTCAGTCATCGGATCGATCCTCTGTGGACCCATCTGCAGTTTGGGCAATTGTCCGTTCCAACCAGCGCTCTACAACCGGTTCAACATAGGCAGTTATATGTGCTGTCCCGTCTATGGGAAAGTCCATACAACAGATCCCTTGCCGCTTATCAAAAACAGTAGCCTATGTAGACTAAAATGTGTCAAAATGACGTCCAATAGCCGCCGATAAGGTACAAATCAATGAGCTCTTAGTAGTGTAGTTAAATCAAAGAAACTTACTATTAATGTTAAAGTGGCAGTCTTCACCTTAATGAATTGGATAAAGAGTTTCATAAATATTTCAACACGGTTACATGGAAACAAAATCCATTAAAGAATACAAATCTTAGTACATAGGTCTTCCTCAATGTCCCATTGGACATGGCTGGTAGGTACGGAGATCAAATCCCGGTATAGGCATTGGATTTATACAAACACTCCCCAATCCAGAGAGTGCTCCGCAAGGCTCAATGGGAAGGTGCATCTACCTAACGGACCAGTGGTCCATAACCGGTTTGATAAGTCATGGTTGGTGCTATCCAGTCCATGAGTGCAGCCACAGTGTACGTGTGTGCGTGTGTGTGTGTGTGTGGGGGGGGGGTAGAGAGTTTCCCACTTACACATTAACATCGATCCTGTACACGGTGGATGGCATGCACCATAATATGCGCTCAGGATGGTAGTCCGCTATAACAGCCATACTATTAATGTAGACGTTAAACACAATGCGCTGACCTGGTACATTGTTTACACGTCCTTACAGCTTTGCTAGTAAGTTGTAATAATTAGTTTTAAATGCAGCCCTACAATTCTACCTATGTGATGAAATAACTAATGTTCTACAATGGTGATGATCAATCTAAAGTAAATGCTACTATAGCATTATACACATTTAAACTATTTATAAAAACTTACCTGGACACAGTTCGTTGCAGAAAAAGTGACAACAATAGGCGTTTTCAGCTATTTATTCCTACCATGTATGTCACGTGACCAAAGCGTGCTCTTGCTGCACGGTCATTCCACAGATGCACGCGGCAAAACATGCATGCACGTGTGTGAGATGTATGTATTTGTTCAACAGGTAAACGCGTGTCAGTTATTCACATTTCAGACGAACGTGCAATATATACATCGATTCTACCCGGCACAATAAAAATGTAATTAAACACATTGTTGAACGCGTTAAATAGAACATTAGTCTTTCTTTTTTATTTAAAAATTTATCATGATTTGAACAAATGGACTGATATTAAAGGTCGACACAAATAAGGTACACACGCTCTCTTGGATTACAAAAGATGCAGTGATGCCTGGACGATTTGTCAACAGGGAGAAACAAATGCACACTCGCTGACGTAACAATGTGCCAGCCTTTAACGCGGTAGGTTGTCGGATCGATCCCTCTCAGTTCACCGATTTGCAATTTGGGCTATTTTTCATTCCAACCAGTGCTCCACAACTGCTTCAATAAAGACCGTGGTATGTGCTGTGCTGTCTGTGGGAATGTGCATATAAAAATCCCTTGCTGCTTATTAGAAAGAGTAGCCTATGTGGCGGCAGCGGGTTTCCTCTAAAATGAAATGTGGCAAAATGGTCATATGAATGACGTCCAATAGCCGATGATAAGATAAAATCAGTGTGCTCCAGAGTCGTCGTTAAATAAAACAAACTTTACTTTCATCGTATTGCGTACAAGTCTATTCACCGATCCACCCAAAAATGCAGAAACATTATTATCATTGTTTGATACATATATTGGTAGTATTTTAAATTATGGCTGTGAAGTATGGGGTTTCAACAAAGCTAATAGCCACGAAATTATACATATGCAATTCTGTAAACGTATATTAGGAGTGAAAAGGAGCACTACTAACATGATGATCTATTCTGAACTAGGAAGATTACCTTTGTACATAAGTAGGAATATTCGAATTGTTAAATATTGGATAAAATTGTTGAATACAGATAACTGTATTTTAAAAGAGTGTTATGCCACTTTATATGACGAATGCTTAAAAAACCCACGTGCTATTAACTGGGTTAGTCAAATACGAGACCTCTTCATTAATGGTTTTGGATACATATGGTACAACCAAAATATAGAAAATGCTGGAGAATCTTTAAATTAATTATATAATACATTATTCTGTGTTGAAATGCTCTATAGCAAAACAGAGCTAGTTTCCTTAATAACTGAACACTTTCATTGTTACATAATTAAACCTAAAATAAAGCAGTTTTGGGAGATTTGCCGCTCACCTATAGGTTTTCCTGTCAAATGTTTAAAGATTGCTACCGATTCCTACCCCATGTGATTCAATTTTAAAGGTTTAATATTTAATTTTAAATACTTTTAACACTTTTTATTTCTTATATATATATAATTATATATATTATGAATGAAAAAATATATTTATATAATAATAATATTAATAATAATAATAATTCTATTTAATTTTCCAAATTTATATTCTCATTTTCTTCTATTCCAAATTGTCCTCAAGTTAAAAACTTACAAAAGCAGAAAAAGGGGAGAAAAGGAGAGAAATAAAACAAAAACGCAATGCATTGTCATGACGTCATAAACGTTTACGTCACGTAGTATCTAGTGTGAATGTTTGTCTTCAGTCTGGATTATTGGAATACTAAATTAATTTTATTTAATGCGTTTCATTTCTCAATATGCTAGTATAATGTTCGAATACATAAAAGGTAAGAAGTTATTTATTTTATACTACAAAACATACCAACAATATTTAAAATTGCACTATTTTATGATATATAACATTGGTGATATATTTGCATTTTGTTATTTTAGTCCGAATCCATCAACTGGAAATGTTTTATCTATCGGGCAATCTATATAAAACTTTTATTATTATTATTATCTTCATCATCATCATCATCATCATCATCATCATCATCATCATCATCATAATCATTATTTGTTTAATGGCAGGGCTTTGTTTCATGAACCATACGATTTTCACTGTAGGTCTGTATTTATTCCGTTAAATCTATAAAATATATTTATTTAACAAAGTAATAATTATTTGTAAAAATTATAGATTATTTTAGCTTGCCTGTGTATGTGTTATAGCAATTTCTCCGTTAGAACCACGCGGGTACGTGTAAACCTATTATGATAATGTAAGGATGTTTCGCTAGGTTTTTTGTGAGCGTAGCCATAGTTTTATATTGCTCATAGCCCATACTTATAATACACCCTGACACATATCACAATCAAATATGACACCACATTATAAAACATCTGCAGTTCATTAGATTCTATGTATGAAAACTAATTTAGTTTTTTTTTCTTCTTCACGTTTTGTGACAAGTGATTGATGAAAACCTTTCTTAATAGATTTTCTCTTTTGAAGAAGATCATATTTGCATAATTTTCTTTAAAAACAACGAACCAGGAAGTAACAAACATTTAATTTTTAAAATATTTTAAATTGGTGAATCACAGCTTTTGATTACTTGAGACAGAGAGACATAGTTGACAGCCGATGTTTTTAATCAGAAGAATTGTGTACCGCGGGCTTCAAACAGCTTTAAGATTTAATAAATTACCAGTGGTGGATCCAGAAATTTCATTTAGGGAGGGGTGGTGTGGACAATGACGATCCTAAGTGCCGTAAACGTTACCGAAATTA